>VUQG01007756.1:44406-60613 GCA_015106755.1 Etia nguti
GCCTTTTTTTTTTTTTTTTTTTTTTTTGCTGTAATGAACAACTGCTCGAAAATACTATATATAAAAATTATGAACTATCAAATGTGATGCCAGTAAACTGCAACAGTCTAAAGTTCAGCATCTTGGCTACTCAGGAAGAGTGAAAAGTGTCAATCCCGGAGCTCACTCACTGACTGCCAACATTGGAAGTTACAATGGGGCATGACCACAAATAAACACAGGTTTCTGTTCACTATCTACTATTCTTGAGAGATGCCATTCTGACTGAATAGGATTTTCCTGAGTACCTCCTCAGGTAGGTCACAGACCTCTGAGTCTAAGCTCCCACAGTTCCCATAAGGTAACTCATTTATTGTAGTACTACATAAACAGCCTTTTCTCTCTAGAGTTGTCAAAATCCATACAGAGATACCCATCGATATTGAAAAATTACTGTAGTATTATCCCCAAAAAGTTGATTCTGTTCATTTGGACGTAGCGTTTTCAGTGGGAGAAACGTTTCGTCACTCATCCAAGTGACTTCTTCAGTCTCAGCTGACTGCAGGTTTCCCCAACCTTATAAACAGTACATTTGCATAACAGTAGTATTATACTAATTTGCAATGGTATTGATACCAACAGTGCCATCTTCGCCTCCTCCTGTTGATACAAAACTTCACACAACTCTGCTGCAGACAGGCAGACACACACAGCCTCGCCCTCACTAGTTAGCGCTAAACAAGAGTTTAAAAGGAATGCTGAGAGGTGAGTTTGAGCAACATTATTGTATTAATTATTTAGTATTAAACAGTTATCACAAATGTTAACCTGAGCTGCTCAAACTTTAACATTAGCTGTTTAACTTTTAAAAATTTTCCAACAGCTCCATTAGCCATCTGTTAATATTAAGGAAGCCGCTAGCGGCTATGGCTAAAACGCTAAAGTGAGAGCTAGGCACCAAATGTCAGGCAACAAGTGAGTCCTGCCCATCTTAATAATGCCCAACGTTAATATACAGTGTTAATTTAACAAGATAACACAGTTATTTGTGTCTAAAAAGTGTTACATTTCTTTTGAAGTCCCAGACTGAAGCAGAGAAATGTGTACCAGGAACCTAGACAGAAACAGTGGCAGCCTAGCTTACCAACTCTAATTGAAAGCATGGTGCCAAGTCCCCCAGAGGCACAGTACTAGCTTAGATAACGTAAATATTGTTTTTCCCAACATAATATTGAAAATGATTATTGAGTATTTTTCTTGGGTATCAATATCCAGTTTAAAATTCTAGTACTGTGACAACTATACTTCTTTCACATTTTCACATTTTCCATATCCAAGTGTATGATTAATATTTAAGGGTAGAATAGGGAGTTTTATTTATTTATCTTTCTTTTCAAAGCTCCTTCCAGAGTCTCAGAACATATTATACAACTGTTTTCGTAAACTGATACTTCTCTTAACTAGTAAAGTGAATGTGTAAAATTGCTCAAATGCTTCGATGCATTGAATACATAAGACAAAAAACTATGTGTTCTCCCTAAATTCGTCTCTAAATGTCATCACCACACATCCAATAACAGAGAACAAAAGACACGAAATCCATTCCCGGACCAATGCACAGTTGTCAATTTGAAAAATAGTAGCAGGAAGGCTGTTCTAAAATCCCTCGTCACGCAGGCATTTTAAGGGAAAATGTAAAAGCCTTGCAGCAAAGGTCAGCACTACCACAGGATCAATTTGTTGTTAAATTACAATTTAGACCAAATCAAGAATAATGAATGTAAGTGAAGGCTCATCTCTTAGTAGCACAGCCAAGCCTAATGCATCTTTCTACCAGAGGAGTGTTAGTGGCATTACACGGCTTACCCTCTAACCCATTATCCTTCTCAAGCAACAGTAAGTGTGGAGAGAGAGGAAACGGGCAGAGTGACCAGCTACTCTGATGGAAATTGATAGCGCCCACAGCTGTGGATATTTCTGCTGTTGCTAATTTATATCTTCACTATCTCAAATGCTCACAAGGCACATACATGCTTTCCAGGCAAGGATCTGTTCATATTACCTTTTTATTGTATCGCCCCGCTGACACTGGGCACCTCAACACAGGCGGAGACCAGAATAGGTTAAATAGTAAATTGAACCCTTTAACTCAAAAAAGCCACAAAATATAATGTGTTTTGGCACCATTTAAGACATACCTTCTCTGCAATATATCATATAATGCCTTCTTACAATCAGGGAACATACACAGCACTTGAAGGAGGCACAAGAGAACACAAATACATCTGACAAACTTTAGGAGCTTAAAATATAAACGCAGACAGATTTTGGTGCCACTGGATACAGCCAGGCTAACCTAATTCCAGTGTTTGACCTATAATCTAACTAGCTGCTGGATGTACCATATTCTTTACTGGGCAGATACAAGAGGGGTAACGGTGTTGTCATCAAACCCTCTGTGAGACAGTGAGGAGGAAAATTTCCCGAAATGGTAACATTTTGAAAAGAAGCTAATCGATGAAATTGTGATGACTTATGTCTAGCTGCATATTTACTTCAGACAGATGGCAGGTGGATAATATAGTCCAATTCAGATATTTCCAAAGAGAGACAAAACAGAGAGGATTGTGTGAGCAGATGCGCTCAGGGCTCTCTCAATTCTTTTACATCTTGTGGACTGGAATGATCCAAGAGGATAATCAGAACAGCTTATACAGAATTCTAATAACCTTAATCCTAGGGTAGAAGATATCTAGGATAGTGTTACAGATGTGGAGTCATTCTTTTTTTTGTAATGCAGGAGTATTAGGCCAGGCAGAGGAATTAAGAAATCAATGTAAACTTCAAGTTTGTATGTATAGGCTCAGCATATTTGTAACTTACTGCGATAGGGCTCATAGCTTCATGCTGAAGCGAGATATGCCAACGCTCACTACGCATCTTTTCTACGAAAATGCGCACAGCAGTTGCTTAAAGAAACTAGTTGCCGCAGCTGCCACTGTTGACGTGTGACAAATCCCTATCTGAAGAGTAGCTCTTAAGCTAAAGTTAGAAAAAAAAACATTAATAAAGTGCACTGAGCATTAACCACAGCTAAGCTCTTAGTACTGTTAACATTAAGCTACATCCTTTTCCATTATAAGTGGCAAAAAAAAGACAAAACTGTACAAAAATGTCACAACGCAAAAGTGGAAACCAGTGATCTGTTCTGACTGGGTTACCATTTGAATCACATATTTATTTAATTTATAGTTCATATTACATTGTGTTTGTTTGTTTTTTGGACTCAAGAAGACGTGATAAACATTATGCAGACTGCCTCTTGAACTTCTACACATCATGTAGACTGAATTACCATAAAGATAGCTTCATTTGTGCAACCTTTACTCTCTTTTGGGAAGTGATGAAAACTCTCCCTGAAAACTGATTTGTCTTCTCTCTATCGCCGGCGTGATGGATTTCAAATTAGGGCGCAACACTTTTGCCTTGTTTTTAGCATTTCAGCCGGCACTCGTGACTGACGACACCCAACCAGCAGCATCAAAGGTAAATTATGTTCAAAGTGAAAATATCATCTACAGTCTGGAATCTAAAGAGTTTTGCTTCTAAGCAGTTTTATTCCTCCATGAAAGCGAGAACCAAGGCAGAGATATGTGATCAGTTTTTCCTCTCTGTCTGTCTGTCTCTCTGTCTGTCTGTCTCTCTGTCTGTCTGTCTCAGCTCACTTATTTTAAAACTGTGGGACAGGGTATATGCCCTCGGCAGAGGCAGAAGTACCCTTCTGGCTCTATATCTGTTTGAGGGTGCTCAAGTCATCCAGACTATATAGAAAATCCTACGAATTCTATTATGGAAACTGAAATATATTTTTACATCGAGGTATTTAAAGACCTCCAGTGGTGAAAATAAGGAAGAAAATGTGGAACACCACATATCCGCAAGATCTCATACACATATGACATATTATTGCATAATCGGGGTAGTGATTGCACTTCAACAGAACAGCAATATGTTATGCATTTTATATACTGTAAGTTCCATATGCCTGCTTAATATGCTCCTGTAAGAAACATGTGGTATAGCTCAGTTTAACACAAGTTTGCATGTGTGGGTGTCTGTGTGTGTGTGACATGGAAATTTGAATGTGTTTATTTGTGCTGTAGGATGAATCCCGTTAAAGGAGGAGTTTGGTGTCAAAGAATTTCACAAACACCCTTTGACAGTCAGGAGCAAATGTATTTAAACAAGGCAAAAATCCTACGGGAAAATCCCTCTAATCTTTTGATCCCGATATCTGTCTTTAGAGTCAGAGACAGCAGTATACTATTAATCTGCTTTTGTCTGAGTGAAGCTGCAGGAGGCCTCTAGACAAAATGACACTTTCAGAGATACAGTACAGTCACATGTTTTATTTTTTTATTTTTTTTTTTAGCAATGACAGACATGCCCGAAAGGGAGTGATCACTCAAATTACAAATTCATCTTCCTATGAACTCTATATTAAATGTGAACATGAGAAAAGCTGCTGAATTCTTAAACCGCATTTTCACATCGGAGCCATTAATATAAATCAACCGATCAAATGATAGTGCTGCTTTTCTAGTCTCAAACACAAGCTTCTTTTTGAATACATGATATTTACTTACTTATATTTTCCATTAGCATTTAAAAGTATTTTTGTGTGGCTCGTCATAAATTCTCCTACGCGCCTATCTGCGTATAGATGTGAATGAATCGCTGTTCTTGTTCAAAGCTCAAAACTCAATTGATGTCAAATGAAGATATTTGCCATGTTAAGGCAGTATTTTGTAAACAAGTATATTGAACTGAACTCTATCTGGACATGCCCAAACACAATGAAATTATCGCCAAGTCTTTAATCATAATTTGCACATTTGCATTTTCTACCACTACAATCTTTTGGTCTCATTGATTTATTGTGCATTGTACCTCTGCATTATTGTTAAATATTCGATAATATGCTAGTTTTCAATCAAGTTAGCCATTATTGCCATATCCGCTTCTCCACTCCATTGTTGCTTTCAAAATGTTAATTTTTTTCAAGGGGATACAACTTGGCTCAAAGTATGCAGTACGGGCTTTAGGCGAAAAGCCAAAGTGTAAAACAAACAGAAACTTCACTGTGAATTTATTGAGTTCCTCATCCAGAAGCAAATAGACAGTGTTAAAAAGCTGCCCTGCCTGCTGAGATACTTCATGCCACAGTGGGCCAGCCATAAAGGGTAGCCAGATTTTACACCAAAATATTGCTCAGCACCAAAAAACAGAAGCCTATCCATCTTCAAGTAGTATAGACTCAATGGCAGACCAAAAACGAGCTCTTACCCAAGTCTTTTTTTTTCCCCAAAGTAGCTTACATTGTGTTTATCACCAATCCAAGGTGCCTATACAGCCAAACCTAATTAAAGGGTAAAAAGTTGTTGATAAAACTCATTGTCTTTGTCTCTTTGCCAAAGACACAACTGCTGCTGCTTCTTCTCTGCTGAATGGGTCAACCCTCTGCAAATGACTGTGCCATATCGATGCATTATTCACCAGTGCAATCAACCAAAGCAAACACTGTAATTACATTAGGACTGCAATAACAAACACAAACTGTTCTAAAGTCTCAGGCGAGAATCTCGATTGTAGACATCCACATGCACCACAAGAGTTTATTCCCAGTGACGTAACAGCAGGTGATAGTCACAACTGTGATATATTATGCAAAACACAACCTCTGGTGTAACCACAGGATGTTGGTCACACTAGAGCCACACAGATCTAGTCCCAGAACCAGTGTCATGTTTTTACAAAAAAGGTTCAAATAATGCACAAATATGCATTTCATATAAATTAAACAGTAACCTGTGATTCAGTTGACTGAATGAAACTGTACTCATTTTATTTAGACATTATGTTGATAATCAAACTTTCCAGATCAGCACAGACAGTTCATTAGAAGTGGTACAGTATAATAAACACAAGTAACGGTGAGCTATTTTCAGTGGCTGCAGACAGACAGGGATCACACTATTACCTGTGGGAAGATTGCCAAGAAAGGTTTTACTGCCACTGCCATGTCTAAGTTATATCTAAGAGATGAACCTGGAAGCTGAAATACTAATAACCAGGATTCAATTTTAAGGTAAAAAAAGAGCCACAAAGAGTGTGGCATGGATACAAAAACAAGCAAGCAAAAGATATTGTGCATCTACCTAAATGAGCATGTGAATAGTGTATCTCCTGTGTGTGTTGTGTTGCAGTACTTTCCTTCTGTAATGAATCAGTAATGCACAAATCTGTTTTGACACTGTTGTTTTGGTGAATTAAAACCGTCACAGTTGATGATTGTTCAAAAGTCAAAATAGGTTTGACATTATTTCAGTTACTGTAGGCTACAGTCATTTTTGGTACTGCGCCATCATGTAATAGGAGCTTAATAAATGTGCTTATGTTTTGTGACTGTTTGTCCTATAAGTGACATTAGTTTCAAGGATGTCTAACTATATTTTCACCTAGAAGCCCAGAAGCTATGCTATCAGCTAAAATCACAATATGAAAGTGCAAGGCAATCACAGTTACTCCCTGTACCCGGATAATGTGACTTATCTTTCAAATTACATAATACACAAAGTGACAAACAAAATGCTGTGCAGTCTTACTTGGGGTCTGCCCTACTTTTCTTTTTTTTTGTACCAGGGGAGATTTATGGTTGGTTAATGTACGATGAGATAAACAACATGATTCCATTTTATCAGGATAAAATATGGAGCTATGCAATGCATCTATGTTATTTCTTTAATGAGAAACAAAAAGGACGTACTGACCATAGAAAAGTGCATTTAAATAATTGTTTGAACCGATCAAAGGGATTTGTGTTTATGTGTTTGTGTGCGTGTGTGCATTTGTAAGTGTGTGAATTGGAGTGAGAGGGACCGAGGAGAAAGAGAGAGAGGGAGAGAGAGAGTTATGTGCACACTTGTGGTTGGACAGAGGAGAGTTGACAGGTCCGTTGGCAAATCCTATAATCCCTTCATCTGATCAAAGTAATACAACAGCTTTTAAATTATTTAATGGAAGGGTAAATTTTAAACTTCAATGTACTTTATAGTTAAATCCATGTATGCACATTAGGTAAACTTGCAGAAGCTTTAATGACAAATCTTGATATGTTAGTATATGCACTTTTATTTTTGTGTGTGTGGATTTTTTTCCCCAGAAGTGTTCTTGGTACAGTAGAACACTAGCTTCAAAAAATATTTTAAATCTCTGGTGTGATTTAAAAACTAAATAAATAGATAAAAATCTTGCACACATTTTATTCTGTGGTCGTGGCTTACCTCCTCACTAAAACTCAGAATGGTGAGGAAGCAAGAAAGAAAGCATGTGTGTTTAATATGGGTGGGAAACATTCTCTGTACTTGCCACAAAACATACTGCAAAGGTACAGTTTCAAGGATTCTTTATTTCAGAGGGATGTAAGTATCACAAGTTCATAGAGTTTCAGCACGGGTGACAGGAGGAGTTAAACCTGAAGCACTAAAATCATTTTTCACTGCAGTTAGTGTTATCAAGTGTTACATGTGTCTGTGCTTACAGTTAAAATAAAATGAGGTCAGCATGGACCAACAATAGTTTAGCTATCAGTAAATGTCAAATAATCTTTTTTTTTCCAGGCAAACCTGATATTTAGACTTTTAAGGTAATGGGAAATTGTTTGTTTGCTTCCTTGTTCTGTTTTGTTTTTGTGGGTTTTTTGTCCTTTTGATGTGATACATCAAAAGCTAACATTTTTAGCCCTTGAACTCATATTTTAGGGAAGAAGTCAGTTGTTTTACTTTAAAACTTTTTGAGGCTCTATAATCTGTCATTATTTGTATAATTTTATAGCTGCCCTAATCAAATTTTGATAGTTGAAATAAAACAATCATGCATAAAGTTAAAAAAAATCCTTTAAAATGATGACCTCACATATAGTTACCACCCAACCCCACAAGGTCTGCAGACCACAACTTTAATGTTTTAAGTCAATTGTACTTATCTCACTTTTAATTTTAACAGCTGCAGGGAACTGTTTAGGTACAAAAGCCATGCTGAACCCACTACTCGCTCAGCAGCAAACCGAAAACAAAGTAAGTAAAACAGAACAATTTCCTCTATTTGATGGTTAGCCAGAAACATAACTCTAAATGAATACCGAGGCTAGATCTGCAGGATCTGTCATTATAAAGTGTTGGGTAAATTTTGGTAAAGTATAATTTTAAATCTTGAAACTGTGTTAGTTAAAATGTAGATTAGCCATTAAAGGCATCAGGAGAAATCCAGGTGTTCCAGTCCCATTGTGGACCGCTTGACAGCCAGTTATGGTGATGGTAGAGGTTTTCAGAGGTAAATGGCCTGTATTTGTATAGCGCTTTACTTAGTCTCTAAGGACCCCAAAGCGCTTTACACTACATTCAGTCATTCACACACTGGTGATGGCAAGCTACATTGTAGCCACAGCTGCCCTGGGGCACACTGACAGACACTGGCACCACCAGTAGGCAAACATGGGGTTAATATCTTGCCCAAGGATATTTGGCATATAGACTGGAGAAGCCTGGGATCGAACCACCAACCTTCCAGTGAGTAGGTGACCCGCTCTACCACCTGAGCTACAGCCACCCCAGAGGTTTGCTGTATGAAAGCATGCACCTATGACAAAGTCTGCATAGGGACAAAGTGGTGTTAGATAAAATGTGGACCTTGCATCTATTTCCAGTTCTATTTCAAGTTATTGATGCTACTGCTGCCACAATACTACCTCAATTATTATTATAATGATGTGTTTTCACTATCTAAATATTTATTGCTTAAATGTGCTTTGTAAGAAGTACAAACAAGTATTGTTTGTTTTATGTAGTTATTTGTTCTTTATAGACCTGAACAACCCCAAAGTCCTTGAAGTTTCACAGATTAAATAAATCTAATAGTAATTAAATAATTAAAATGCTTATAAGTAGGTATATTAAGACAACCACCGGTCACAAGCGAAAAATGTGTATTCCCTGACTGGATGCAGGTGGATACTGACAATCGCTAGGAAATTGATTGCTAAAACTATATTTATGCAGGACTATACCAGCTGGTAACCACCTGTTGCTAGGGAAAAATGAACACTTGCCACAGACTTTTGGCAAGTGTTCGCTGAAGGTTGTTGATAGTCACTAGCATTAACTTGCTCACAAAGCATGGGGTTCAACATAAACCTTGTGATTGTTTTGGCTAGTAGCAGGCTTCTGGGTGCTAGCAGCTTGCGCAGAGGACATCATATTGCATGCAAACACTTGGAAACCATGAGATGCAAGCTGAAAATGGAACACCTTTCAGTAAACTTTTACCATTTGAAATGTTTTGGTTGCAAGATTCAACTTTTATTTTAAAGGGAAATGTCCATTTCCAGTTTGCCTCACACTGTTTCAAGTTTTACTACTGCTCAAGAAGTAAATGCAGAGTATTTGCAGATAAGTCGGCATCTTACATGCAAACAATGGGTGATCACAGCAATCTACTAGTGACCAAAGCAACCGCAAGGAGGTTTTTGGTGTACCACTCTCTTTGCAACCAATTTCATCCAGAAACAGCTAGCAACCTCCAAAAACCACTCATTAACCAGTCAGTGAATTCACATCAACTGGTCTCAAGCCCTGTGTGACTGAGATCTAATCGTGTCATTAAGGTAGGATTAGTGGAGTAACCATGGGCTGGCTGTGGATTGGTATCTGCCTCCCATGTAACCCTCAGTGTTGTGACAGATTACCACCACTGTATAGTACCAGATCAATGGATTCACTATAGACATTATATTTACGTGATGATGTAATGCATCTCCTGTTGAAAAAGCCTTTTAAAATCATTGTTATAATCATACAATTATAAACTATACTTTGTAATAAATGGTGTGTGCTTGTAGCTTCAGGGCTTCAGTTCAGTAAATTGCAGAACAAATATACACTGTGGGTTATAACGTTTTGAGACATTGCCTATAAAAAGCAAATACGATACCCTGCCATCCCTTTCAAGGTTGTCTCCTTGTGCAGTGAGGCACTGCTTCCAGTGCTCTGGCTTAAAGCACTTGCTGGAAGGGCTTCTAGCATTGTTGGTGCATATTTGCAATTTCACCATGAACCCTCAAACTATCAAAGAGAGCAAATTTCAAACTCAGTATCCAGCATCACTGGTGACAACAGTGGAGTCGCCGGTTATTTTCCAGAATAAAATAAAGACAGTCTTCAAAGGAAAATACTTCAGCCTCCAAGTTCTCAAAAGGAGAATCAAGTCAGGACCACTGAAAGACACTTGTCAGTTTCTTTGTTTGCTGTAAATTTGCTACCCAAGGTTAGACTGCCTATAACTGCCTAGATTATGCTGCAGCACCCTGACACATCTCAGGGAGAACTTTTGGCTCAAACATCTACTTCTTTCTCCCTAAAATTATATTTACTTTTCAGTGTTGCAGCTTTGACACAGTGAGCAAGATCAAGCATGAATCGCAGATGTACAAGCAAGTGGTCAGAATGAGCTGCTCAAGGGGATTACATTGAAGGGAATAACAAATTCTCCATTGAGGACAACTCATGAATTTAATAAGTTATTTGTTATTATCCCCGTTCTGCAATTAAAGTTAGAAAATTAGTAGCCATCTATCAAATCAAAGAGTTTTTGTTTTCAGCTTTTAGTTTTTACTTTAGATATTTTTCCCCCTAAGATACAGACACACTTACTAGACCATGTTCACCCCATCAAACCCCTGTATGGCTGTATGTACAACATATTTTTAAAGGATTTTTCATTATTAGGAAGCTTTCAATTTATCACTATAATCGCTCTGATTGCTACTACTGTGATATACTGAAAACACAAACATCTTTCGATAATGGCTGCTCATCGTTCATGCAGCCCATATAAAAATAAACAACACAAATAAGTAGCTATTGCATGTGTATAAAACTATTAACACCAGTAGCCACCCTGCTGTGCATATTAAAATCTCTGACTAATGAGACACTTACACACACACACACACACACACACAAAGAAAATATAGATGTATTGTATAAAATTATCAACCACAGTTTTAAAGTAATTATTTAATTTAGGGCAATCCCTAAACACTGGAATATGAATCTTTAAATTAACCACATAGATCAAGGAGTGTTAGATTAAGAATGAATAATTAAGGTAGAATCAAGTGGGTTCATCATCATTTTTAATTCATACAAACCATTGTTTTTTTTTTTTAAAGATATTTAATGATTTGTTTTGCAGGGATTCTAAAATAGTGCATTTGAAGTCGACATGTATAGAACTTCCAAGTCCCAAAATTCCAAAAATCTGGCAAATTACACTTTAGCCTTACAAATGTTGTGTGTTGGGAGTATTACAAATTAACTCTTCCAATAGAGTACTAATACATTTGAACTTCAGAGATAATATCAAGGCTAAACTAAATTTATGAACCCAATTTCTAATTTGCTAATTTATTACTTATGTTGTTAAAGAGTTGTATCCTGTTGCTAAGATAATAACTAAGATTTAATCAGTTCCTATGCATTTAGTATAAAAGAATCCCAGGTTTCTCCAAGACGGGCCTTTTATCAGGCTGCATCCAGCATAAAAGGAAAAAAACGCTAGCATTTCGTCAGCTTAGGGAAACTGAAATAATAGAGCTATTTTGAATTCACAGCTCTTTTTGACGCAGTAGCACGAAAAATGGTCAAAGACACATTAATAAACCCAAATGAGAGATTCCCTGAATAGATGCTTCTTTTGGATTAATTTTTAAATAGAAAGAAAATCTATCTATGTACTGAAATGTAATTTACAATACTGCAAAAAAATTTAAATTACAGCAATACATAATGACACTGTTACAATCAACGAATTTTGATTATAGGCTGTAGTCTGCTCTGAAAGGAGCAGAAAAGGGAACAATAATGACATATTTAAAGATATTTACTGTCACAGTCTAATTGCGGATCTATTTGTATTTTCTTTCTGCAGCAAGGCAACACAGCCCACTACTTGTCATGGATTTAAAGTAGACTAAATAACATTTACACTTAAAAGCCTGTTAGTGAACTACAGCAATTATTCAATGTGTCAGTGCATGTGGTTAGTGAAAGGCTGTACACTTCTGGTTTAATTAACAACATCTACAACATCTACAAGACCCAATTAAAGGGAAAAATAAAACATTGTTCACAAAATATGGTGCTATATGAAGATGTTATTTTTGATCTTTGCCTTACTGACAAAGGGCAGTTTGATGAGAATATCTTATGTGGCAGTAGTAAGTTATCCAGTAGTGCCTTAATAAGCTCATTGTTAATAAAAGATTTATAAATAAAGATACGTGAGCTTATGAAATCTACTGTAAATTAGAGGTTACCATCATTACCATATTTAAAATAGGTTCAAATAGGTTCAAATTCATCTGTATTTAACTGAGCATGACGAATAACATTTAAAACAGTTAAAATCCCTCCCCAATTGACTGACCAGCAAGCATCCTCCCCCTCAGCATCACAATAAGCTGCCAACCTGTGGGAAGCATTGCACTAAGTACTCTGAACACTCATACGTTTTCCTTACAGACTAGACAGAGTGATAGTATTCTTCGCTACCTCAAAGAACCCTGTGTTCTCTTTGTGTATCAGTTTGCACATTCTCAAAACGTTTCTTATTCTCCTTCATTACTCTGCTGACTTTTTAGCAGTTAGTATTAATAAATAAATTTGGCACACGGTTCTGCTAAAGGTCATAACTCAGTCATTTTACATTTGCAATTTTATTTTATTTTCTCAAAAAAAATCATATGGATACAATACAATAACTAGATACTAGATCGAATGTACTGTCATCACTGGACAGATTTATTCTGTATGCATTCAGTGATGTCATTCATGCTTACTCCATCACACGCATAGATGATTACCCCTGCTCTTCCATTTGAAAAGTAAGTCATTGGAGATCTTTCATAGGTCAACCAATCCCTAAAGACCTATTTGATAAGAATGGCAGACACCTTTGGGGATGAAGAACACCAGAATGTTTTGCTAATGAGGCCTAGCAGGAGATTCCGTCTTTACAAACAGCTGTATTGCAGATCAATGGCACATATCACATGACTAAGGAAAACATATGGCTTTAGCCAAATAGAGGAAGGGAATGTGTAATTTTATGGAGGATAGTAATTGCAACAGCCAAATTATTCATAACTTCCTGTTGACTGTAAAAGCTACACTGGACACTTTGTACTGAATGTATGATTCAGATTAAATCAAAGCCTTACCTTCACTGCAGTCCTTTCCTTGGAAGCCTGTCCGAGAACAGTCGCACGTTGGCTCGTTGTTAATTAAGCTGCAGACTCCTCCATTTAGGCACATGTTGGCTGTACCACAGAGGTCATTTAAGACACCCTCACTGTTAATCATTACAGACTCCGTGTTGTTGACCTTTATGTCTGTTATCCATCCAGTAAAAGGCAGCTGATCCTTGACCGCAGCCGATGTCAGGCGTAGTGCAACAGATCGTAATTCCGGTGGTATTCCACCAACAAACAAATGGCTGAAAACAGTCATATCCCGTCTTTTAGACTTCACTTCCACCCACTTTATCTCATTGTCCACCATTAGGGTAGTGTTCTTAAAGTTTCTCCTTATAGTGACTGTGTGCCATTGGCTGTCATTGACCGCTGTGTCAGATACAACAGTCGCAGGCTCCGCACAGAAGATGGAGAATCGAAGGCTGAGTTTACCATTCAGTATGAGGAGTTCTAGAAAGTCACAAAATCCCTCATCATCAAAGTAGACTAGCAGCCCATGGGAACTCCTTGTTTTCATGTTGAAGCTCATTTCACTTTCGCAACATGCATTCCACACCGGAAATCTAGCCCACTGACCCTCAGCACCTGTAAATTCTAGACAAGTGCCTATCTCTACAAAGCAACAAATGAGCAGCCCAACCCATATAATATGGGCAACATGTGGCTTTGGTGAAATCATTGTTTGATTTCGAATTCTGTGGGCTGTAGTTAGGACTTACAGAATTGAACGGACTTATAAGGACTTTAGCTTAAGGAAAGAAAAATAAGCTGGGTTGACTGTGAGATAGTAGACTGGCATGTAACTGACTGTCTACATGGACATACAAGTGTAAACTGATGCATTGTAAGACAAAAGATTAAATGCTACAAGTCTAATATGTTTGCATATCAACAGGCTTGGCCAACACTTGTATCCTGGAGCAAACACCATTACCTCATACTGTCCAGGCCACTGGCCAAACCTCTTACTGTTGTCGCCAAAATAGTTTGAACTGTTTAAAGGTCCTCTCTGCCATGGTTATTTAGAGCAAAGGGACAGAGATTCAAATATCCACTGGGCACACTCGGTCTGATTTATGTAATTACGGAACAGTCCCTTCTGGTGCCAGTTAGTGTGTGCACGGTTTCACTTGAGTTGAAATGGCAGCTTTAATCTTCATGTTCATGCCAACATTCTTTGGCGGGTAACTGGAAGCCTTGCTCAGGGCTTTTCACCCTGCATTCTCTGTAGCAAAGAGAAAAAAATGCCATATGGAGCCACGTTGGCTGATAAGCTCAGCAAAAGAAGCAGTCTGTCTGTCAAGGCAGTCCCCAGACTCAAAGCTCTCTGCAAAAGAAAAGCAAATATAATGTAGCATCAGTATTTCACCGTATCCATGTCCAAATCCACTTTGGTCAAAGCCTTAATCAAAAGCCAGTATTAATGCTGTGATTAAGGCAAAAACCACAGCCAGTCAGGGACTTATATCCAGTGAGGCCTTTGTTACAACAAACACAAGCTATGTCATTAGATTAAGATCACTAGGGCTTTCCAGGAAGCAAACGGCAGCTCTTGACAATATCACAGAATAGACACATTAATTGATCCCAATGACCAAGTAGGAAAACAATATCTGTAATATTCTCGTTAAAATGCAGTCCTTCCATAATGAAAAGGGGTCCATATAGTCAGAAATCTAAAGAGAAAAATACGCGTAAATTATAATTTGTGATATAAAGAAGAAAAAAAAAGAGAAATCACGCCCAGCGGTCGGCATTAATAAAACAAATTATAAAGAAAATCTCGGTCATGCAAATAAGAAAATAGCTGCCTTACGTGGTTTTTTTCTTTCTTGTAATGAGAGTATTACTTTTGCTTGTACGCGTTAAAACTTCTGCAATCGCTTTATCAGCAGCATTCCGATATAGGCTCCCCCTGTCCAGTTCTCATTTGAAGCCCTAACAAGAGAAAAAGTGCGTCATTTGATGCACAATGGTCGGTCTGTGTAAGTCATACGAGCCGGGCTTCCACTGGGTCTCAGTCAGAACCCAGAAAATGCTCTTCATACTATGTGCTTTGTCCCTATTTTTCACACGGACTTTCAGCCAGATCCCGCTTTTCCTTCAAATACCAAAATGAGCAGAATAGTGCAATAAAACGAAAGCAAAAATAGTTAGTCGATTTCAAAGGTCCGCAATTAGTTTGCATTTCAAGTAAAGAAGATGAAGGGGGGGGGAAAGACACTCTAACCACTGCACTCTAACCGCTGCACCGCTGTAGATCTGATTTACTTGCCTGCACTTTCAACAGACTGGAGCATCTTATCAATAGACTGAAACTGTGATGAAGATCGGTACGGCGTGTTATTGATCATGCTTAAACTATTAGATAGCATAATCCTCATCAGAACTGACGTATTTTGCAAAAAGGCAATGCATTCGTATGTTTGCCGTCATCATCTCATCAATAACATGCCCCATATTCTGACATTTGCCATCCACGGCAGCTGTAACGGGCTCAAAATAATAAGTGTGTTATTTTATGTCCATGCGGCATTTTTATCGAGTCGCTCACAACTACAACAATTCTTCGGTAAACAATATGAGGCGCTATTATTACCTTTGCGCGTGCACCTTTACTTCTACGGGACCCTTAATAGTTGTCACAAGAGAAGAAACGCGATTTCATGCAAGGCGCAGCGGACTGAGCTCCTTTAAACCAGCACTGTCCATATTTTGTCTCTTTGAAATCCAGTGCTCCATATCCTCTTTAGCGAAACGTTCACATCAAGATCTGCTTTCAAGTGAATCACAGCATCAGCCAGGGAGACAGAGAGAGAGAGGAGAGAGAGGGGGGAGAAGGAGAGAGCGAGAAAGACG
>VUQG01007757.1:18740-38777 GCA_015106755.1 Etia nguti
CAGGTTTCCTCAGTGGAGAGAGAACACTTCAGTAGCCTTAAATATAAGTGGTGTTATTTACTGTCATTTTGTACCAATGAGAACCAAATTAAGCACAGATCTGAGCAGAACTACTACAGATCGCACTGCTCCAGTTCTCAGGCTTTCCTTTCAGACTAATATTTTCTTCATCCCTTCATTCAGATAAAATGCTTTCTAATCTTTTGCCTACAGCTCAGATTTCTGACCTTGACATTTCTGCAGACACAAGTAAAATCGACAGATCCCGGAAAAAGGCTTCAAGGCCACCAATAGAATCCACTCGTTACAAAGAAGAGCCCCCCCAGCTTGACTTACAAGAGGAAGAAAAAAAAATCCCTATCAATGTTCGTCCACAGCCTAAAACTGTCTAGTTTTGACTCTGAACAAACAAATTTTGCCTTCACCAAATTACGATCACAAATATAGAAAAGTGTGACTGAAATCTTTCCTGCCTGTTGCTATCTCGCTTTACAATTGCTCCGTCTAAAGTACACAACACAATACTTGCACACCCTTAATATCACATCCTCTACAGAGAAAATTACAAAGTCAATATAAGAGGGGGCACCTCAGCGTCAACTATATATATTTAATTTTGTGTAATACATTGGGATATTTATAATTAGAGGCATTTGTATTTATTAGTAACTTTGTTTAGTTAATTGAGTTAATTGTAGAGTTAATTACTGTTAATACTGTTTGACAATTTTTCTATTATCTAATCATAGTTAGAAAATGTTAACCAATGAGACACAAATTAATTAAAAATTAATTTAATTTAACATTTCAGTCTTCAGTGTTGATTTCTACCAAAGTACTGACTTGGCAGTAGTACAAAACCCAGGTCTAGTAACTTCAGCTGTTTTATATGTTACCCGTTGCACTCACAGAACTTATTATTGACAAGGTCTATTTGACTTTTATTTACTTTAAATCACTCACGCTGTTTTCATAACACTAACCAAAGTACTTTCCTGAATCTAACCACTCAGTTCATTCAAAACAAAACAGCTCTGTACCAGTTATGATGCACTTAAGCATAAACCAGAGAAACAAATTAGTTGTGTCAGAGTGTGTTTAGAGGGAAAAAAATGCACATTTATACACATAAAAAACATCACAGCCAACCTGCGCACACCTGTGAACTCTATATCCCCAAAAGGAATAAAAATGAGCATGAAATTCATTCACAAACTTGAGCTCAGACACGGTTACTGCAGATCAGCGGATTCCACTGCCAACCCCCATCCGCTATTGGCTCAGCTGATACAGCTGACACATGCAGCTGGTAAATATCACGTTAATAAAAACAATTCAAGCTTCTTTCACCTCCTCACAGTCGACTTTACAAAGTGGAAATTTCAAGATTAAAGTTGAAAGTGTCTTTTGAGAAAAAAGTCAAAATGTGGAGATTACCGCTGTTGTTTAAAGACAAACTGCCACGGCTGCCATACCTTCTACCTAGCTCCTCATCTCAGTACCAGAAATCAAGGAAGAGGCATGAGGAGAGAGGATTTGAGGCAGCAGGCGTAAACGAAACGAGACATCCTTGCTTCTGACCTGTCGTTTTAAGACAATGTCAATTTAGAATGAGGAGTGGCACAGCTTCTTAGTCGGCTCATTGTGTTTTTTTAAGACTACTACTGTTATTTATGATCTCTGTCAGATGAGCATGACAGTGTTCATGAAAACAAACCGTTTATATTCAATTCCCAGTGTGACACAGTGTGACAAGAATGCACACACATGATATATTTTTCTTCCTTTAGTCATCACACCCACAAATGTTGAAGGGTAGAGTTTGATCGTAGAGATGATTTCCTTTGATAACCAACACAACCAGTGAATACTAAACATACATATTTGTACAATCCTTCTACCACCATGCTTTAAAGATTCCAGCTGTTTGGCACACCTGTTTTGTATGACATGGTTGAAAAGACTTTCTCAAGATGCACCTGGTCATCCTCGATATCCTCCTCTTACAAGTCTTCTCCCTATTGAGTGCTCCCTTCTCCAGATACATTTTAGAGCCCGATCCCGATATCCATCTTAAGATCTAAGCACAAGAGCATCACAGAGGATAACTGACGTCTCCTTTGTATGCAGCTGTAAAGTCAAACAGCACTTTGGCACATGGCTTTACACACTTTACTGACTATCTAAAGGGAGGGACTCCATGTGTCTTTAAACGTATTCCAAGCTCTTTTCTTATAGAGAGAACAACAGGTACCTCATTCTCTCTAGTATTTTTTTCATGTTTCATTACGAAATAAAACATGAAAAACAATGATGCACAAGCATGGTTTGTGATAAAACATGCTGCATTCCTGTAATTTTATGTCAACTTTCATCCTTTAACCCTCAAGGAGTCTTCTCTTGTCATGCTTCTTTGTATACAGTTTTCTTTTAATGCCTGCATGGCATCCCCTAGTAGTGTAACAATGCTGTGAACTGAGGGTAAATTCAGAAATCCAGACTTATGAAAGTGTGCATAAAGGGCTCGAAACGTTTCTTGTGGTGCCCTTGCACACTTTGACAGTGGGACAGCAGTGACTGTCCTCATTGACTTACTGTAACAGTGACTGAGTGTGGACATTGAGACTGGGCTGAGGAACTGAGAGGTTCTCAAGGTGATTCACAGAGTTATGTCTCACAGGAACGAGGACAGAGGATAGAGGAGACAAGAAGGCAAGGAACAGAGAAATGAGAAAAGCCCTCTCTCCATGTGTGTCTGTCTGGGTGAAGTTCCTGAAACTCTGACCAATCAACTGGCACATCTGAAACTCATCCTCTCATTAAGATCCAGCAGTATTTGAACCTTAAATTTCAGCCTGTTCAGTCCTTCTACATGGTGCTGACACTGTGCCTGAACTAGCTGTAGTCTCCAGTCAAGTCGTCCTCATGATATTCAGAGTCTCAAAGTTATGCCTTCTTTCTGTGTCATGGGTTTCTCTTCACTGCTCATCAGTGTGCCAATTGCCTTGAACAGCTTTCCACCATCATCTCTTCCTGGATAAAGCCTGCCTGTCTGACTCTCTGCTCCAATCAACACCCACCAGCCAGCCTTTCTCTACGCTCTTCCCACTGGTTCTCCTGCCAGCTCTAACCAGCCGTGTACCAAGTCTCGTCTCCTTCCACTCCAAACTATGGCTACTGATGCAACTTCTCACCAAAGGTGGCCAGTGTAGTGTGATTCCATTAGGAGTAAAATAATACAAAAAGACGTTTTTTAAAAAAATGTGTTATTTTTAACCATTTCCGTTTCTTATTTACAACTTTGTGCTTTTAAAGAGCAGAATTTCTTATTTCATTACATGACTTCCATGAAAAAAAACAAAACAAGCAAAAACAGTCAAGTTAAATGATACCTCGGATTAGATACGATTTCAAATGATCACTCTCACACTGCCACATACTATATAAGGCTCTCAGACAGGAAATATTCCTGTCACCGACTAGTAAGACATAATCTGAAGGAAGTGCAGATGTCTGTGGTGTCACTGATGGCTCCTCTCGCACTGACAGTGACTTTATCTCCTAAGTGGCCCTGCCCTATATCTTAGAGTGGGTGAGCTGGTCTTTCTAATGCGAAAATCTCTGTCCAATCTGCCCCCAGTCTTATCGGGCAATGTTAGCACAGATGTAAGCGGATCATTTTTCACTTTGCCGGTGACCCAGAGACCTCTCTCCAATGCCTTCTTGATTTCTCCTTTCAAAAAAGCCTGTGATGCAGGACATGAGGAGGTGAACGAGATAAACAGTCCAGTAAAAGCTTTTGGAATAAGCTGCATTTTACCAAATATTTGGCAACTGTTTTTAATTCCTAATTGGACATCAGAGAGGTTTTTTTTTTTTTTATTTATTCATTTTTATTTTTTTTTTTTACTAAAAAATCCACAATGTTTTTCTTCATTTGCAATTTTGGTAGACAGTTAATCTCCAGTTCTTTCTATAATGGCACAAGTGCACATATATTTTTAGCATCAGTGACCTCGCTGAGATCTGCACAGCTACAAGAAAATGACAGTGTGATCTGTTCTTTGAAATTCTGCAGTTTTTCATCCCTTTGGGTAGAGCTATAAGCGCTGTTGCTGGGTTGGAAACTCAATTTCCCATGGAGCTCAAAGAGAAGAGACTAACACTAAAGCTGCCAAGGTTTGGGATTTCATTTTCTGTATAGCTTGGTTGGTAGAGTATATATCAGCACTGGCACTGTCAGGATATAAGACTTAGTTCCCACTGGGGCTGGCTATACTCAAGATGTATGTACTTCTGCTACTGTAAACCACATTAGCTGGAAGAACCTACAAGGTGTCGTATGTTAAATACTATGCTCTGCAGGAATGACCACACCTGATGTCACATCTGATTGGAACGAGATATCTTTTCATTAAAAAAAAAAAGTCATCTCTAGGAAGCATTGTCATAGTGAGGAGCTCAAATATTATTGTAAAACTAGCTTTGCATAGTATTTTCACTTACTTCTTTTGATAAAGGCTATAACTACTGCATGCTCACATTCAAATATCTCCACTAACAGCAAAGGTTTCACTTTCAGCATATCTTAAATATCAATATTCATATTTAGTCCAAAGCGAGGGAGACACAATCAGAAAATGTTGCTGATGTGAAAGAATTGTGAGGCTCCAAAACGTTGGCCCCCTGTTGTAGTGTGAGAGAAACTCACAGTTGTAACAACCTTTCATATAAAGATAATTGGATACATTTCTGATGTTTTCAGACCTTTATCTTTCAATGTGATGGCTCCTACAACCTGCACCTACTAACCAAAAAATAGAAATGAAGAAACTTCCAGCTGGTATCATGATCATGCAAGTATCAAATGCAACACAAAAAGAGATTGCTGCCATCTCTAGATTGAGTGTGTGAAATCATCTCACAGTTAAGAAGATGCACATCACAAAACACGGCTTGCAAAAATCTTACAACATAGAGATGCTGAAGTACAACTTCCAAAGTTTCAGGACAGGGAAAAGAGGATGAGAAGGACATCCAGATTATTTTGTTTGATGAAATGGTCAAAACTGCGAATGAAGGCTGACAGCTGAAAGTACTGATACTGAGGAGGAGGAGAAACAAGACTGACATTATATTATTTAAATCCATTTCAAATTTTGTTCCTGATGATAGCATTACATGTTGAACTGGTTTCTGATTCATATATTTTGCAAGATTATCATATATACAGTGTATAAAAGGTGAATCAACAATTGAAATGAAAGGCAAAAAAAGTTTTTCTAAAGGATGCTAAAATGCCAGAGTGCAGGTGCTTCTTATTCTCAAGAGTATTATTTAAACACAGCCAAAGCTGTTGCCGAACCATAATTAGCAAGAGTATATTTTTATAATTGAAAAAACAATGTATTCATTTAATTCTGCTTAAGTGCTGTTGAAAACAAAGATGAGACAATGTCCTTCAAGTTTTTAATCCTTTTCATTTGTCGTCTTCTGGGAAAACAAACCATTCACCAAAAAAAAAAAAAAAAAAACCCTCCAAAAAATGTTGTAAGAAAGTGGAAACTCCCCACTGTGTGTGTGTTTGCAGCCTGAGGAGTAGGCAGGTGTGGGTGGCAGGGAGTCTCCAGCATGTTGCCCCACTTCCTCTCCCTGTGGGCACTCATATGTTGACAGAGATCGTGTGTGTGTGTGTGTGTGTGTGTGTGTTTCCACCTCTGGAGTGAGCTTCACAATGGAAGACAGATTAGCTGACCTCCACAGGGACACACACAAACACAAACACACACAGCTGTTTTTCAGACTGCATTAATTTGAATACACTACCATATACATCATAAGGCATTCAAATAATTTAAAGAATAGATTTAGTGTTGCTGATTAATTAAGCACAGGACATAACGGGGCATGAACTCCACATGCACAAAAGAGGAGTGCAATCCTCTTTTGTTCCTGACCGAAACATGATGAGCATAGCCTGGCTGCCTATTCTTCTCTTGTAAAAGCTGTGGCCATGGTTGGGTCCTTGCTGTTTGAAAAAAAAATCCAAATGTAGCCTTTATCAAAGTAGTGAAAGTAAAAGTGAGTTAAGAGAAAAAAAATAATAACAGGATTTTTAATCAAAAGGAGAAAAAAGTCAAAATGAACTCTTCTAGAGTTACTCATCTTCTGATGGATGCAGATTAAAAGCTGTAATACTGTCTGACTGAATGTAACTCATTAGGACACTTTAATTGACAGTTTTAGGATGTATCTGCGGGACTACCTACGTTTCCTCACATCTTATCCACTGATGAGGGAAATTTCTCTATTTCCAGTCATGTTTGTTGTCGAGCTTGCGACATCTTTCAGGTTATTTCACTTCTATGAATACGTTGCCAAAATTCTGGGACTTTGCTGATGTAAAACTGATTTAAATGTGGCTTATCTTCTTTTTAAGGTCATGTTGAGCAGCTCTGTGCCACTTTCAGTGCAGCTGCTATTTTAAGATCTGACCACTTGCACTTGTCCATCTGTGATGTGGGCTGGATTTCTTTTACTGTGTCAGAGTGGTGACCCCACAATCTGAATATCATTTTGTGAAAAACAACAAAGTCATGACGAGTCAAATCTGGTAGCAACGTAGGATGACGAGAATTTTTTCAGTGTAAAAAAACTGTGTTTTCAGGGTGCTGAAAACACTACAAATTTGTGTGATGCAAATATTTCGTGTCAGATTCTTCAGGAAATAATACTGCAACATTAACAGTCTGCCACTGGGGGATGAAGGAAGTATGCCCCTGGTCACGCTCCACAACTGAGCGCTACCTTTGGGGTTGGACACGGGGAACTCTTTCACTGAAAACTGCTGTTTAGTATCTGGGTCATGACTGGAGACCATGCTCTTATCACGACTGATAATCCTCGGCATGAAAATTGATGTTGATGTCTGCTCCCTGCAAGCAGCGAATGTCAAGTTAGAAGTTTATGATGAATTCGCAAAAGCATAAGTGGATGTTGAGCTTACTAAAAAAAAAAAAGTGTAAGGGGTGCACAAGAACACCGCCTGTAAAAGGGAGATTGGAGTTTATTGTTTTGTTCTGTTCATTTTTAGCATTAACTTAGCAGATTTAGCATCTAGCACTTTCTGTTTCAGTTCGTTACGAATGTGCCATTAAGGAAACAAGACATTACTCCAGAACAAGTCCTGCGACAGTCTCGTGTCGTCTTTGCTAAATAGAGACGATACTCGTGCCGCAGTTTGTCCATCTGCACTCCAGTACACACAATATCACAATCTTCATCGTTCTTATTTCCCTCTGTCAGATAAAAAAACAAATTGTTCCACAGATGGGCAATGAGGGAGCGATTGCATCATATTCATATCTCAGACTGACTGATAGCTTCACTCTCCATGTGTGCAGAACAGAGAATACGCTACATGCTATTTCCAATTAGGGCTCAGCACTCTTTAGAGAGAAGGAAGTAAATTGATATTTGACAGATGGCGGCTCTGTAGGAGTGGAGGGAAACTAAATGATGACACTGCCTTGTCCACTATTCAGCTTTGATGAAATTCAGTATGGATAAGCCACACAATCATGTGATGACACAGAGAGTCTGGGTTTCTCAATTTGGGACTCTCTTGCTTTGCATTACACAATATTATGTTGTTTACAAGATTATGCAGGTGTTTGTGTGTGTGCGCGCTCTGTGGGATGAAAGCCTATTCTTGTGCACAGAAGTAAACACAATCTATTCTTTAATGTATTTAGTATAACAGTCTATATTTATAATATTACTAGAAAGGAAAAACTTCAATAAAGCTACTTTGAATATATTAAGAAATGAAAAACAAGCAAAAAACAAAAACATAAATAAATATATAAAAGATGGACATAGTCATTGTTTTTTTTTAGCATCATCACTGCCATCTTTTTAAAAATTTTGTTCAGAAGTGACCATATTTAGATCAAAGGGTAGAGTGCTGATGCTAACTTGTATGTTAGCAAGCTGCATCCATACACTGTGTGATGTCAAAGTGTGAAATATCTGCTCATTGATGCCATATTTAATAAGTTACAAGAATTTCACTCATGAAAACTGGAGCACATACTTGGACAAGTTATTGGTTCGGTTAACCGCCCAGCTAGCTATGTTTATATTGCTTAACTTGTAGTGCATAACTTTTAGAATTTACAAGGGTAAGTTACATATATTTAAAATCCCCCTATACAAGGGGGATCAAGGGAGAAATTAGCTAGAGACACTAAAACTATTTTGTTTTGTTTTTTGCCTGTAAGGATGCTAACGTCACGGCTAAAACTGGACATTTTAACATAGAAGTCTAGAAAATTGACTAGCGCTTGCTCTTAAAACACAACATTGTCAGCAACTGGGAAAATAATAGCATTCGGTCTAAAAGTCGTTTACTTGTTTTTTTCAAATTGCTTTCACACATTGCTTCAGATCACAAGTCTGCCCTGGGCTGATGGGAGGCATCCTGTTCGCTCGCTACAGCCTGACAGATTAATGGCCGTGAGTGGAGGGTGTTTAAACATCAGTGGACTGCTGAATTCCAGTCTTTGTTGAATTTAAATGTAATCTTTCACTGACCTGCTTTATCATTTCATCATTTGTTCTCTCCCCCTTGTACCCCTCTTCTTTTGTTGTTTTTACCCAAAGCGGTTGCTATAGTAACAAGGTATGTGCATCTTCAAAAGTGACGGAAAGTCTTTTATCTGAGCAGTCTGCTCTGCATCCTTAAAGAAGAGTGGTCTAAACAACAGGCTGGGGCTAGATGATTGCAAGTTGCTTATTTTATGTCTTAAAACACACTCAGCGAAAACACAGGACTGAGCAATAAAACTAAAAGTCTGGCGTCATTTTCATTCGACCAAATTGTATGACCTGAATTATCACAAAACCCGCAGCGCTGCCAAGCCATTTAATCACTGTTTTGGTTTAACGTTTAGTTCAGCACTCTCATGAAGTAACCCAACAGCTGTTTCACTCAGCAAGAGCTGATTTTTAACTAACAGACTGTATGTATGTATGTCACATTGAAGCCAGCCATTGCATGGCAAAGCTGCATTTCTAATGTCTCCGAATTGGCATTCTTGGCCAAAGCCTTAATTAAAACAAACAATCTGCAACAATCACTCACACACCTTTACGCTTCAGTAAAATGCAAACTGGTGTCTCTGTATATATTATGTTTAAATACAGAAAAAAAAAAAAAAATTACACCTTCATACTAATGTGCTATAGAGACCAAAACTGACTTATGTACCAGGCTGTAACATGCTTATTTCTGTAGGTAGCTTTTGAGTCACTTTTGGAGCCTTTAGTGGCCACTCAGGGAACTACAGTTTGTGCAGCTCCATATATTATTTTAGAGCCAAATAATATATCTGTTTTTCACTATGGTTTCTGCTTTCTTTCTAGCATCTATTCTCCTCTTTTCCTGAGAAATGTATTACTTTGAAAGTTTCTGTTGGGCCGCGTGGTGGCGCGGTGGTTAGCACTGTTACCACACCTATACAGTTTAGCCGGGGCCTTTCTGTTCTCCCGTTCTGTCAGCGTCGGTTCTCTCTGCGTATTCCTCCCACAGTCCAAAGACATTTCATTAGGAGGTTAGGCTAATTGGCGATTCTAAATTGCCCATAGGTGTGAACGTGAGTGTGTCTCTGTGTTAGCTCTGTGACAGACTGGCGATCTATCCAGGGTGTACCCTGGCTCTTGTCCTATGGTAGCTGGGATAGGCTCCAACCCCACTGCGACTGAAATGGATAAGCAGAAAAACACAAAGGGATGGAAATTTTCCGTCTGTCTTGCCCTCTTTTCCTCCCTTTTACTCTGCCCTTATGCATCACTTCAGTGTATTAAAGAAAAAAAAAAGAATAACTATAGATCAAGAACATGGCACCTTCAGATAACTAGTGTCAGCTGGAAATTCTTCACTCTTTCAACTGTCAGACTCATCCAAACTGTTATTTTTGGTTGGGAATGCTTGTCAGGTACCCCTGAGTTCAAATTTACTTTCAGAAATATACAAAATGAATACAAAAATCAGGCGAGATCTTGTTTCAGTGATTAATACATTAAAAATAATCCCCTATCCCTTCATTAATGCTAGAATGTGGGTAGTAAAGGTAATAAAGGATGTTCACTCTCTATAAGATGCACATTTTTCACCAGTCTAAACACAGTAGTGCTTTGTCCTTGTATTTGTGTTTAGCTGATGGAATTGCAGTCTTCACTTTCATTTGACAGTGGTGACCTCCCTCAAATTTGTACTTTGCGCACAGCATTAAAGCAAAGTGACACAAAACGAGACAGAGAGGTCCAACCATAGGAGACAACAGCTTTTAACTGACGTCACTTTTGTTCCGGAGACTTGGGTTGAAATCACTTTCACTCTCAAAATTGGTTGACTGAGCCCTTTTGAGTTGCAGAAGGACAAATTGTACACCAGGGATGTTTTTTGAAAGCCTTGAAGTTAAATGGGCCTGAAGTTTATACACAAAGAGAACCGTTTATGAAAGCTGGAGAAAAAGTTATGCACATCCTTCCTTCATTACAGAACGAATTCTAAATGTCAAATAATGCTGTTTAATCCAAAGTTTGAACATTTTGCATGGTGATGGGACTCTGTATTATTTAGACACGCAGTAATTGGTCCAATCTGTTAAGGCCGCTGTGCATCATCTGTGCTGTTCAACTCTTCAAAATGAAGACAAATAGTCAGCAAAACTTCTGAGTCACCGCGGGAACGCCTACAGGGAGCTGTCAGTCATCATCGGGGTCGCATCACTGACAACGCATCTTCCTCTCTATCCCCTAGATTATAATGTACAAATCCAAACACTTGAATTACATGTTTAAAGATTGTGTATTCACTTTTAAATATTTCATAACACCATGTACCTTATATATATTGTTTACTGCCATTTGTCTTCAACTGATGATATTTCCTGTTATTTTATAATTTTTTTGTGTGATTTATCTCTTTGATGTTTTCCCTTTTCATCCACATGTATACTTGCTTGTTCTTTTCATAATTTCTTTCCCAGAAAGGCTCGGAAAATAACCTATTGCATTCAGCTGCAGGCTGAAAGTGTAGGTGGCAGGAGTGACTCCCTAGGTTATGGAAGTGGAACATTAAAAGGAAGAGAATTATAGCTTTAGAAAGATTTGATAATTTGGGTCTGTTATTCAAAAAAGCATGTTGTAATGTGAATGTGTTGCATTCTGGTTTTACTGAGGCTCATGACAGTACAAAAAAATCGATCCCTCTGCTTCCTTGAGATTGGATTTCTTTTTGTGTGACTGTTAAAAGTCATTTTAAAACTGGGATGTGTGCTTTCACAGACTTGATCTGACTCGGGCTGTCTGGCTCTGAGGGTGAGGCATATAAGGAGTGAAACAAAGAAGAAGTAGTAGAGTTGTGGTTGTGGTGTCAACTTAAATTGTTACCACCCATATCACAAAGAAATTCGGGTGCTGTGTAAAATGCAAATAAAAATGCAGCGCAATGATTTCAAATTCTTGTAAACCCAGATTTTATTTACAATAGAAGAAAGAAAACATCCAATGTTTAAACCGAGACATTTTAAAAACAAGCTCATTTTTGAATTTGACGGTAACAACATGTCTCAAAGTTAGGACAAAGCCATGTTTACCCCTCTGTAGCATCCTTGCTTCTTTTAACAACA
This sequence comes from Etia nguti, assembly GCA_015106755.1. Taxonomy (NCBI): domain Eukaryota; kingdom Metazoa; phylum Chordata; class Actinopteri; order Cichliformes; family Cichlidae; genus Etia; species Etia nguti. The sequence goes on from VUQG01007757.1 coordinate 30,437, forward strand.
GTCCATAAATGTTTGGGATCTGAAGAGAGCAGCTGTTGGACTTTTTGGGAGAGGAATGTTGTCCCATTGTTGTCTGTTATGGGACTCTACCTGCTCAACAGTCCTGGGTTTTCTTTGTCATATTTTTCTTTTCATAATATAAATTTCCTTGAGGCGCTATATAAATAAATCAAACTGAATGATGCCACAAATGTTTTCAACAGGTGAAACGTCTGGACTTCAAGAAATTCAGGATGGAGACTTTTCTGCTATGATGTCATGCTGTTGTAATAACTGCGGTATTCATATGTACAAGCTGACAAGTGAAAACAAACTGGATGGCCTCTCTTTTCTTTAGTCCGTCCATGTTTTCACAAAAGAATTTCAAATTCTGTTTTCTGTGACTACAGAACAGTTGTCCAATTTTCCTCAGTCTATTAGCTTTGGCCCAGAGAAGAAGGCTGCCTTTCTGGATCATATGACCACATCTTTGCATGGCTGTGCGAACTGTAGGTGCAGTTTTTTTGCAGATTGATAAACTGCTGTCACATTTACTTCTGAGAAACTCTCCCCTCTAAAATGCTTGTTTCATATCTAATCATATTACCCACCTGTTGTCAGTTAATCCCAATTTTGTTGAGACATTTTGCCGCCATGAATTCAAAATGAGCTAATATTTGCCATAAAATGTAAAAAGTCTAAACATTTGATGCATTTCCTATTTTTTATTGTGAATAAAATATGAGTTTATGAGATTTGCAAGTCATTGCGTTCTGTTTTTATTTCCATTTTACACAGTCCCAACTTTTTTTGGAATTGGGGTTACATATTCTCTATGGTGTTAAAAATAAAAAACTTCAAAGTATCTCTAAACGACCTCTACTCAGACTTTTAATTAATGAGTTGGCTTTCAAGTTAACTTTGTCCTAGTATAACTCACAAAACTGACGATACTTCTGTTTTATTATGAAAGATTTGTGAGGAAATTCAAATTTTGCTCCTATTGCATCAGCATCCAGGCTACTGAAAACGATCTGTCAAAGAGATTAATTTTATTTTGATATGATATTTTATGCCCATTAGTCACCATGTAAATTGCCGTCCCCTAATTATTTTGTAATTTATCACTATTAAACATCACAAAATTTTAGATGGCAGAAATATGAGCTATATTTTCCCTCAGTGAATTTACAAGCTTGTACTGTTGGCTTAAATAATCCAAGCTTTTATTTGAACTCTAATCATAAGACTTGGAGTACAAGGATGGCAACAAAAAACAAAACAAAACAAAACACACCAATTAAAACAAACCAAACCAAAAATGCAATGTTTAAAGACTCAATCTGTACCATGAATTACAATCTATGCAGATATTAAATTAAAATCAACACCCTTAAAACGTTGTCATTTCCGCGGATTAAATCACAGTTGTAGAAAAGGCAAAGCAGCAAGTGAGTTAGCCAGTCTTTAGATGTAGCAATGCAAGGTTGGCAAGTGTTTTTGGAAACTATAAGGATGGAAAAAGAAGAGGGTGGCTCACTGGCAGGCTTTACAGGGATGAATGAGTAAGAGAGGAGGAGGTAGGGAAGAGTAAGCGGTTCCCACAAGCACTGAAATAAAGGAGGAGGCAGGGGTGGAGGAGGATGAGAGAGGCAGGCAAGAGATGTCAAAAGTGAGTTTGGGTAGTTCTGGTAAGTGATAGGGAGAGTTTAAGTTTTAAGGGCATAGTGAGAGAGAGCAAGAGTGAGAGAAAGAGAAGGGAAGGAACAGGAGAAAGTGGAAAGAGAGTGGGATGGAGGCAGACAGAGGCCAAGCCATGATTCAGCAGGGCAAGGCACATGTCATGTACTTAAGTCACATAGGGTTTCGTGACTGTCATACCCCCTCTCTCTCTATGTCTATCATCTCTTTCACTCTCTATTTCATTACCCAGAAAGAAGTTGAAATGGCAGATAAATAACCAATTCCGCTACTCTTCACTTGGGCATTTTAAGATATGCTGATCCAAACTATGTGAGAGGCTGCTTATATGAAAGGTAGATAGTCTAGACTTTCAAGAAGTTGGTGAAGCCTTTGGATTCATGAGGGATTTTTGTCCAAGACAAATTTCCATTTAGGAGCATATAATAAAAGTGTGCACTTACATCATTCAGAGTTTCGCACACATATAAATGGTAATTTAGTAAACTGTAAATGGACTGGCCTTTAGATAACACTTTTTTCCCCTTTGGAATACAAAAAAGGTTTTAGCACAAAGCCAAAATCAGCCATTCGTACAGAAAGATGGATGCAGGGTTCAGTATTCTGGCAAACTCCACTCATACACATGGACTGGAGAAGCCAGGGATTAATCCATCAATCTTCTGACCTGCACTATCTCTAAAGCCACAGCTGCTGTGCAAGCCACTGGCCAACCAGCTGGAGCATCTCAAGGAGATGAGTAAATGGAGGGTCTGGGGTCTAGGGATCAAACCTTTGGACCACTCACTCGACCACCTAAGAGAAACATTTATTTTTACTTTCAGTATTTCAAACTGAGCTTGGTTCCAGGCATCCTAATTGTTCAGGCATGTCTGATTTTATCCAGCTATTTAAATGATCTTTGCACTCAAGGGTGATTTAAGTGAGTTGACTAGTATGCCAACGGTCCCATTAATCCCTCACAGTAATTGATGCTCCAATTACTTTGCCAATTGAAAATATAGATATATAGAAGGATGCTAATGCAAGTTAATGTAATGGGAAACATGGTAAAACAAAAGTTAGCTCAGCAATAGTCCAGGTTTACAACTACTGAAGCATATACAGTCAAACCAAAATTAAGTAATTTAGTACCACTAGTGTTACAATACTGGTAATACTGCCTGTGAACCAAATGACTAGAACTTTTACCGCTGAGAAGAGGAAAGTCTGAAATCAACCTGGCCAACTTTTTACACTTATAGGCTATTATCTTGTAACGGTACATCTTCAAGTCGTGCGTTCAAAGGTTAACAGATTTGTATGAAAAAGATATAAGGATACAAGGAAGGAAGGGTAAAAAATCTTGGGATAACAGAAGTTACTTTTATTTCCACTTGCCATTTAGTATCATTGTTCTTTTTGTTGCAGTGCATTTTAATATGGCCATATGACCTGTGCACTGATCCTTGATCAGTCCTTTTGTTCTTGGTGGTTTAATGACTACAAGAGCCACATCCAGGTGAAGCAAAAACCAGGAAGCACATCTTAATATACCCAGGAGCTAATCTTCATTCATGCTAAGCAGAAAGGGTGTAATGAATTCCGTCTTATAATGAGAACGAAAGAGGGAATAAGACAGAAACAAAAAGGAATATAGTGAGAAAGAAAGTGGCTCCAATTTAGAGCAGATAACTTTAAATGAGGAGTCCATTGTTTGTCCATAGAAGTGAACAGCAACTCTAATGTTATTTCTTTGGGTTTTTATTAGGGTGCATACTTTAGTTACTCACACATTCAGTCTCTCTATTATTTTTAACTGATGAAATGGAGCAGTTTTGTTCCAGGGATACAAAAGTGAAGTCATATATACAGCATAGTAGGGATTTTCTTTTTACTATAAATGGTCAAATCGATGGTGGCAAATGTTTATAAACAGCAACATTTATGCTTTGTAAAAACACTTTATCATGCTTCTTGCAATTCCTTTCATTAAGAATGTAATCAAATTCGACTCAAAACACAAAATTTGACTCAGAAACTACTTAAAATGAAAAATAATAAAGATGCACATGATTGCAAAGCTGCTCTGAAAAATATAACTATGAGTAACTAAATGCATTTTTGCATTTAGTTTTTAACTTTTCACTTAAACCGAAATTACCAACTAGAATTTACTTCAACTTAGACTCAATTAGAGGCTGAGTTACATAAGAGAGCTGCATTTCTGTTCTTCCTCATAAATAGCCCAAAGCAAATCAATTGGGCTTGGCCTTAATTATTCTTGGTACATTTGGTCATACATAATGTGAACTGCACTTAGTGATACTTTGTGCTATTGATTAATCATAGGCAGGGAGAAGTACTCAAAGATTCTGTGTGTGTGACGGCAAAAAAGTGAGATTCAAATTGTTGAAACAAACGGGATCCCGCTGACAGAAAATGATATCAACCTCAGTTGTCAAGCGGTAAAGCTTTCAGAAAGGAGCATTAAAAAGCCATTTGGAGAGGCCAATTTCAAGTAATTTTGTTCCACCAACTCCCTCATCCAACTGTTCCATCACAGAGGTCTGCTCGCCATTAGCACGTTCTCCACCTGCATTTGTGGCAAGTTGTCATAATCGTTTAAATCACTGCGGCAGCTAGGAAGGCAGGCTTTAGATGAGACAGTTGTCTAAAATCACCAAAGCTGTCTGATTTATTACACACACACACAGACCTACACTGCTACCTGTCTTAATATTAATAGTAAGGGAATTAAACAGGTACTTTCTGCCATTATCACACTCATACACACTGTATATGGGGAATTTTATCATTATTACAAATTAGGTCATTCTTTTGTTTAAAAACACAAAATAAACAAAACAAAAATACTCCCAGAGGTCATTTGTATAAGCAGCTTATCTTATATGTATTGTTAAGTGACCTCTACTGGCTCTGTCAGTCATTTCAATACACACTCTAGGAACAACCCCCTTAGGTAGCTCTAGTAATTATTGCAAACTATGACAAAGAAACCCCTCTAATTCAAAAGAAGTACTTAATTTTACCACAACAATGAATTCGATCCCTTTCTTAAAACTAATCAAACCTTTACTGTAGCACTGTCACAAATCGTGAATGTCTGGCATATTTTTGAGCAATGATTTTTGAAAGTTGCATTAGTCCTTTTGGCTGCATCATTGAGAAAGAAGTATTACCTTTTTGGTTATTATGATAGAAGACTCGCTGGCATAAACATAACCAGTTATTAATGATATTTTTGGAGTCTCATATCTTCTAGTTTCTATAGCAGAGGAGGCAGAAATATAGCCTGTAGGCGAGATATGGCCTGCCAAAGGATCCAGTCCACACCACTGGATTGCTTTGCAAAAAGAGTAAAAGAGAAAATTGCAGAGGATTGGTGGACAGTCTTTGGATTAAATTTTGCAGTATAATGGATTTGCATTTAAAGAATGCTTTTCTAGTCTTATTGGCCAGTTTTCATCAGGAAGAATTGTTTTCAAATTCATTAAGAATAGATCACGTCATAAATTTGGTTCTCCAAATAAATAATTTCATCTGAGGCAGAGATCTGAATCATGGTCAAACAAATATCAGACGTTACCCACGTGCTTCCATAGCACACCAAAGGTATAAACCGAGAAACCATCACATAGAGTTTCTCTAGTTTTTATGACAGTCGTGTTTCTTAGTGATGACAGCAGACTGACTGAATGCAGAAAATCTGCTTTTCTAAGTATGGCTTATTAAATGTGTAAATATGTTGTGATACGTGTTGACTACAGAATGTGTTGGATTTATTAGTTGAGTCTATTGGTCTGAATGTGACCAAGGAGTCTACTGTAACGCTCCTATTTTAGATTATACTCTCCAGAATTGACTCAACTGAAATGAATCGTTGTACTAAGGAATTAGGAGCTTGTTTAACTTATAAGGTAACTTTTTGCACCACAAATGCAAATTCATCCCAACATTCAGACATTTGTCTCCCTTATTGCCTTTTCACAGAAAAGTGTGGAATGTGAGAACTGGATTATTAAATTTTGAATTTATAAACCACTACATGTAGTTGGGCTAATACACATGCAAAGTGCAGGTTTTACTGTATATATGTTTTCCTTACATGTTTCTTCACACACACATTGATAGCACCTGAGACAAGCCTGGATGAATTTCACAGAGGTAGGGATTCAACTGTGGGTACCGAGTTAGTCTAGCACAGAGCCTTGAGCTCTGACACCCAGGACTAAACTTTCCATAGACGAGCTTAGAGCAGTGTTTTATGAATTAATAATAAGTAAATGGAAAAAGAACACAGTTTTTAACAGCAGAAAAAATTGCAAATATGAAGAACTGACAGACGGAAAGAGAAACCAGGGCAGAGTTAGATGAGGCGGAAGAATTGCATTGCCCCGTCTGCCACCCTCGCCTAGATATTGATGACCTGTGACTTGGGGGTGGGTGCAAGAAGTAAAAACATCAGTGTGCTCTGCTCTGGGAAAATCTGCATCCCACTGCTATATTCTTCACTAAGCACCAGCTGACAAGACCTATATTTCATTCTAAATTGGGCCTTCTAGATATATCAGGAACTGAATGCGTATGGGCACAGCCAAAAGTTTTGATCAGACTCGTAGTGGAAAACAGGACAATTAATAAAAGGAAACGATGCCATGTTGTGCAGAATAACAACATGACAAGGTTTTTGCTTTAGTACTCAGAGCAATTCATTATCTTTTCATTGACTTAATATTTTAATAAGGTTTCTGCACTCAATATGGATTTCTGTTCTTATCTCTCCCTCTCCCTTCCCTCCACTTTTTTGACTGCTTGCCATCCCTGTCCGTGGCAATAGACTGGCGGAAGGTAAATTGGGCTCAGCAATCAGTATCCATTAAGCTTCACTGCAGTAGTCGATTTTGCATTTGCCACAGAGTTCACCCACAAAGGGAGGAATATAAAGTTAGCGGACAATAAAGCTTCATGTGTTTTTTGTCCATTTAAAAGGAGATGAATGCAGAATGCTTTCTGTCATTGTAAGCAGAGGGAAATAAAAGGAGAGATTCAGCTATTACTGTTGACTTTAATGTTAGATACTGAGCGTAATGCATGCGATTAACTGATCAGGGCGTCACTCATGTGCAAATCGATACTTTCAGACTTTACCTCTCTTCTAAAGTCATTCCCGCACATCAGTTAATTGTGTCTAATGATATGGCCCAGTAATGTGAGCTCTACTGTGTCTTAGTGTATTATTCATTCACTACCTTCGCCAGACGCAGCCCACAGGAACAGCGGCCATGTTAATCCCGTTCTTTGACATTTCTGTAGTTCTTGAAAGCAGTTTAACAGGCGATGTGTTCTAATGCTTTGTGGTGAATCAGGTGGAGACTGAGAAATGGATGAGATTCAAGTGAGCCAGGATTGGCCCAAGTGGTCAATGAGGCACACCTGCAGATAATTAACCTCTGTCTATATTCGTGTGTTTCATTAGGAGCTGACAGGCGAAGGCTATTAGCAGCAAACTGCCAACACCCTGCTGAGGACCTGGACCCAAACAGACAGGCTATAAATGACACTCCCACTTTGGGCTCTGAAAAAGAAACTTCATTTTCACGTGTGTGCAGGTGAACTCCTCCAAAAAAATATCAGCACTGATTCTAGCTGCCTCGACATAATCTGCAGTGTGGACGGCTGGATATTTTCAATGAGAAAGTGAAATGGATAAACACATTTTGGCTATGTCCTGCATCACCTTGTCTCCCTGCAAGGAGGTTATTTTGTCATGCAGAAAGCAACACCGTCAGACAGTTTGCTCGAGCTTGCCAAGTTTCGCAGAGGACAGAACTCTGCTGAGAATTTACAGCCACCATCTAAATATATTTTACCCATACTGTCTCCTCATTTTTCCAAGTGCTCAGTGGCAGAGAAGTGCAAGTTGGATAGTGCAGCCAAATCATGAGGAATGCAATCTTTGATCAGTAAAGGATCACTTGTATGATAACTCACAAATGTTGAATACTTTCTGTGATTAAGGACCACAATTTTCTACCATCTATGACCAGCCTTTGGCCGCTGCAGTCCCTGGTAAAGTTGCTTGTGCCCTTGCAGCTAAAAAAACAGAACAAACCTTCAGGGCTGGAACCAGAGTATAGAAATTAATGAGGTCCAGAATTTTTTCATCTTGATGTGTCACCATTATTTTTTTTATTTTTCTGTCTTAAGTTTGAAAACTGCAAAAAGCTTTTATTTTACACATTTTCCCCCTTCCCTCTGATGCAGCGTGATAGTGTCTTGGTTAGTCCTGTGAGGGGCCTTTCTGTGTGGTCTCTATGTGTCTGTGCGTGTTCTCTCTTTGGGTACTCTCGCTTCCTCTCACAGTCCAAAGACATGCATGCAGTTAGGTTAATTGGTGATTTTTAATTGGCTGTAGATGTGAATGTAAGCATGAGTAGTTTGTCTCCATGTTAGCCCTGCGACAGATTGGCAACCTGTCCAGGGTGTACCCTCTCTCTTCCCCATAACAGCTGGGGGAAAAAAAAAGGCTCTGCTCCTATTGAGCCTCAGATTTCCTTCTCATGCCTAAACCAACCAATTATCATTCCTCAGGCACTGAAGCATTGTACGGCAGGTCATAATTTTGTAGAATTCCCGTTGAGCCTTTTCAAAGAAAAGA
>VUQG01007757.1:38810-98174 GCA_015106755.1 Etia nguti
ATTAAAAAAAACAAAAAAAAAAAAAAGGTAGAAAATTGCCAAGGTCCATACTTCATAGTTGATCACAGGCATGTGCTGGACCTACGCAGACCCTCTGAATAATGCACGTCTGTTAGATTTCTGTTTGACTGAATGCTATCTTACTCTGGTGCCATGCGAATAGACAGACATCAAGATAAAAGACAAATGAGATCAAAGCATTGCCACCCTCAAAGCATGACGATGCCCGACTCTCACCTGGTCTAAAAGCTGGAGTTAGGTACCAGTTCAGCCATATTACTATTTACAGACATGTTTTATTTTGGCAAAATGAAGAGATTTGGATTCTGTGCTTTAAGGAGTATTCTGCTACCAGAAGAAAAACTGTCTGGTTGATGCTAAAGTTTATTATTATTATTACAGGATACTCTGTCATAATTGCAACCTTTGAACACAGGGTACAGACTGACACGTGGGCTCTGATGACATGACGCTAGTATTTCAGTATGAGTCTCACAAGACTGAACGTTTCAGACTCGTGCTGCTGCCACCTGCTCTCATCTGTTTTTTAGGTGAGGCACAGTTCATTTTGAATGTGCTCAGAATCCCACAAGGATGCCTCAGATTCCACAAAAAGTTATTTCAGATTCCACTGCGTCCTTCTTTCAGCAATAAACATTATTTGCTATATTCTTTTGTTCACTTTTTTTCTCTGTTCTTACGATCTCCTTTTTTCTCTGCAGTGCACGGTAAGTTTGCATCTGCTGTGCTGCTTCCAGCAGGGCCTAGGTCTCTGATGAGAGCGAGGGTGAAGCTGTGGAGCCCTGCTGAGGAGCAACACCACTGCCGCATGTTCCCTCTTTATGTTTCAGTCATGATATGGTGAACTCCTGCAGACTGGTGACTCATTTAATCAGGAAAAACGCAGGTGGAACTAATTATAATAATGACAACATGTCGCTGTGACAGCAAGCTATTCCAGAGAGCCAACACTGTGTGTGGAACTGTGGGCCGCCGTCAGCAAAGCCACTTTTTACATATGAAGAATATTTCACTTTCTATAGCTACAGGAGACGTACAGAATTTGTCAGTTAACATGTTATAACATTTACTAAAGAAAATGACACTCACATTAGTAACCAACAAACTTAGCTCAGCTTTACATTTACTCTGGTGCTGGTTTCAGTCCATGGAGGTGCAGGGCGATTGTGGTCTGCACTTTCTTTTTTTTTAATATGAGTGTAATTGCTGCCTGATTATTGAAGTATAACAGAAGCTCATAGATTATTTTGCTAATTGTAATCCCATGCAGCTTCTTGCATGTATGCACAAACAAATACACAGTGAGAGGGGGAGATGCTGAAAATTACAAATGTGCAAGATGGATTCTTTTCATCTGGTTTCAAAGACACCTGCTGTCAAAGAGGGGATTCTTTTGTTGTCTTTAATGGGTAGTCTAGATGTGAATGTGGCCATTTCCTTCACCCCAGACAAATGCCAATTAAAAGTAGTCTGTGCCTCAGAAGTAGAGATCCATACAAAGCAAGCGATATCTTAAAAAATATTTTCAGGTAAAATATATCAAATTCTTGAGCCAGGATTCAAATGCTTTTAATCTGCTGCTCTATACAACTTTCCTAACTTTCTCATCTTAAGCGCTAGACTCGATCAGACCCCCTCAGACTTTGGTATTGTGAAGCTGTCAGTCATACAGACTTGACATTTCTTTGTCCATATTGTGGTAGGATATGGATTTGCCTTCCCACAATGACTCCGTGTAAGCAGGAGGGCTGACACCAGAGCTTTTGCTGGAATTGTCAAGTACTCTTTTCCTCCTTGTCTTTCATATGGTGTAAATTCAACAGGGTGCCTCGTGAGACTCCACTTTGCACTTTCCAAAACTGTGTGACAATGCCAGGAAGGGGACTCAAGCATGCAGAAACATGAATGCAAAAATGTAAGGCACAGTTCACCCTTTAAAAACACAAACCTTCACTTAAAGAAATGTGCCAGCTTCACTCGAGAAGAGTAAACCAAGGACATCTGGTAGGAGCTTTGTATACGCTAACTGTTCAGCTTTCTTACACATTTAATGCTCTATGTTTGTCTAGCTAGTCATCTATACTGCCTGCTAAATAATGTAACCCCTCCACAGAACGATTTTAATCATGTAGAGCTGGAGGACAGATTAACAGAAGAATATCTTATTGCAATGCCATATCTGAACAGGATTAAAGCAGCAACAACACAATATTAAAATCAGCTACAAATATAATTTAATGTGTTTGAGTCTCCTGGGTCAAGTCCAAACCTCAAGAAATATGAGATGCGTTCAAGTGATGTCCTTAAATACAGGTGACAGATCGTTCAGGACTGATTTCAGCCCAGTGAAAACACACATCGCTCTGATGCTTTCCTTTCAGAACTAGCATTTTTAGTTTCTTTGAATGCCATTGATCTGAGAAGACCCATATTAGAAAAGAAGCCATCTTCCTGAATCCCAGTGGGAGCTGAAGATGACAAACTGCCATGCTTGCGATTGCCTGTATATACATACGTGCCTGGTTTTATTTTAACTGAACACAGAAGTTTGGTTTTCCTAGAAGTTAGACAGGAAAACAGCATAGAACATTGCTTCTGAAACATTCACTGGGGGCTATGGAGCCTTAGATTGAAATGCCATTCATGCGTACTTCTCGTATAAAATACTGCGTATGTACATTTGATGTGCGATTTTCAGTTCGTGGTCTTTTTTTGTTCGCAGATATTTCCACAACGGTGAACAAACACCATTCCTCACATGCTCAGTAGATCGTTATTGTAGCCACAACTATACAAGGCGACTCATATTTTTGTTGCCTCAAGAGTTGGTCAGTGATAAAAGCATGAAGCTTAAAGAAATCACACATTTTATGCTTTCTTTACATCTTATGGATTGAAACATGCAGTACGATGTGAAATACAAGGTTGTATTCTTTTGGAAATTGGACTTGCATGATGACTGCACTGTTATTGTCTGTGGTGCACACAAACCTGCAGAGCATGAAATCAGATCTCATAAAGATAGTGTGAAGTAAATTTGTTCTCTGGTTTAACTCAGTAAATCTTTCTCTCTGCGTCTGTGGGGTGTGATATGATGCATGTGCTATAGATGAAAATATGCTGATTCTGAGTATCCCTTACAATGCTGTAAAATAAGAGTGTCTTGGCTCCCAGGCCTTCAGTTCAGAAGCTTTGAATATGTTTTTCAGTGTGGCCAGAACAATGACTGAAGGGCCATGCAGATCATGGAAGCAGTAAAGAAAGAGATTAATGTAAGGAAGCAAGAAGAGATAAAAACTATTTAAAGAGAATATGGTCCGGGTCTCATCTGTGGTTGTTCCTGAATACTGCATCATACTGTAAAAGTTCTTCAGGATACGTAGTGCCAAACAGCAACCTTCCAGTTTGAACAACAAAAGCTTTGTTGACAATGAAGAGAGTTTGAACTCAGTTTCTTGAGCAATGAAAAGATTTGACATACTGCATGTAAGGATGGCAACAAAAAGCCTTTGTTGCTCTTTGACAGATTCGGGAGAAACCTAAATAAATCTCTGATCTCAAAGACATCCCGTCAAACAAGTTGGGTGACAAGCACAGTGTTAAGCCTTGCCAGCATTTAGAGAACTAAATGCCTATCAGTGAGTCACGTATAAGCTGTGCTCAGCCTCCGTATAGTTTGGAAGTTTTGCCTTTATTCTTCTGGACTTGGCTAAGTTGGGCTCCTCATTACACCACATATTTTTTTAAACCCTGTATTTTCCAAGTTCTCCCACATATTTTAAGAAATCGTGACTGCCAGGTGTTATCATTTCTCTGCCAGAGGACATGAAATTACTAAATCATCTCACATCCCTTTGTGGCCTTGTCCTATACCCACCTGGGAATGGGTGTGCACAACATCCACATTCTTTATTTTGAAATGGTTATGCTGTTGCCATTCATTTCATACTACACTAAAAGGTTGCCTGTTTTTCAGTTTGTAGTATTTTTACACCAGGACAGAGTAGCCAAACGAGCAAAATACTAAAATTCAAAATGTGAATACAGAATTTTAAATAGTTAGTCTCTATCAGCCCACTCCCCATTCCCACTGACTTACATACAATATTCTAGATAATTGGTTTCCTTTTTCCCCATCTCTAGATTGAAACAATGCAATTCCAAGGAATAATATATTTTTCCAGCATATTTTGTGTCTTTTGATATATTTGAAAAGAGTTTACAATATAATTCTCTGGGTTTGCATTTTGAGCTGCATGTGGCTGCTTTTAAGTGGTTACCCACAGTTTTAAATAGTTTAGCTTGAAGCTGTTATATAAAAAATTAACTTCTAAGAAATGAGAATGTGCTGCATTTCTACTTTTTATCTAACAGCAAAAATAATATCTTCTTTTGACTACTGAGGGAAAATAAATCAATCTGGCAGCTCTTACCCTCAGAAGTTCCCCAGTGTTTTGATGTATCATAGCTTAAATTATAATAATAATTAACTGAATCATATCGACATATTAATAAAGATAAGAGCAAGCTGCTTTTCTGTTGTACATGATCTTTTACCTCCTTCCTCTACAGGTTATCTATTAAATGTAACCCTGGCTGACACCATTTCTTATATTCCATTTGATTACGCATCCATTATTCAATATTTTATAATACAACTTATGATTGTGCCTGTTTTCTTCAGAAGCAAAATTTCTTCCTCATTGGCTGCTTTGTGATTTTGTTTGTATAGTCACTGGAGTCACGGCCCTCCTTTCAAATCCTCAGAGACCCTGAGACAGTGTGATACCCCTCCTCACAAGACGTGCACTTTCATCCGGCCTCTCCTCCTCCTCGTTCGTGCCCGTCCTTCCTTCCCACCGAGACCCCAGCCTGCCAGAGGTCCTTGGCAGCGTTTGTCTGCCCTGCTGGTGAACCTTTTTAGCTGGCGCAATTCAAACCTCAGTCCATCTGAGGCCCTGCCACTTAGTGTTAGGAGATGAGTTGGACAGAAAACTGTAGGCAGGGGAGAAGGGATGAGGTCTGATGCTTGGACAAGATGCGTGGTGAGCAAAAGATGGCACGGAGGAGGTTAGCAAGAGACAGATGGGGGCGAGAGGGCTGTCTGGAGGGAAATTTGGAAGAGGGAACAGGGATGTCAACACTGAGGCAAGCTCGAGCACGAGACACAGAGGTAACCTGACAAATTAGGATTTGATTAACTACAAGCAAAGGAGTCAAGGAGAGTGATGCTGTGACAAGATTATCTGAGGGTTGAGGAAAGAAGAGAAAGGCCACAATCTGCCACTCTTCTTTTCCAACTTTGCACTTACCAACTTTTCGAGGAGAACGTAGTTGAATAAAACAGGGAAAAGAAAGAAAAAAGATGGTGTTACTGAAAAAAGAAATCCATTGCCTAGACAACATTGTAGAGAACAGAAAACAGAGATGTGTCAAAAATGGGTACGCTGGCTGAAAAAGAAATAGAAACCATTGAGAATGACCTGAAAGCAGGACAATCTTTTTTTTTTTCTCCTTTAGAAAAGGAATTGAGGACAGGCACAGAATTGGAGAAAGTAGCAAAAATAGATGAAAAAGATCAGAAGTGAATGATGGAGTAGTGCAGGTTAAAGCAAACAGAAAGGCGTGGGGGAGGTTTTTTATGTATTTATTTATTTTGTGTGTGTGTGTTTGTTTTTGCCAGAATAATTAAAAAAAACAAACATGGTCTTTTAAAAAAGACCATGTTTTCCTTTTTCATAGTGCTGGATTAATTTAATTTGAAGTCTCTCAATGCACAATAATGGTTTGGTAACGCTTAGACAATTTGTATGGAAATTCACCTCGAAGAATCCTGGCTATTATCACAGAAAGAAATAGTAAGTGAGATAAGAAAACCAATTTGAAGCTATGGTTACCTTGTGGTTCTTTGTTAGGTAAAAGTTTAGTTTTTCTCACCTAAATGCTAATGTCTTCACCCCTGGAGTTATATTTGACATTATGTCCTACAAGAAGTTTTTGTAAGGAACAAAAAGGGTATGCAGTTTTTCCCCTGAAAGTACAAAAAATATTCAAGAATCACTCTTATGCACAGTTTTACTCATGGACAGGTGCAAGTCTGTCATCTGACCTCAACCGGCTTGAACATGCATTTCACTGGCAAGAGAGAAAAAAAAACAGTAATAAACATGAACATCCAATCCCCAATTAATTAACTGACAATTCATTTCACAGCTTAGTAATTTATCCGCATATTTCTTGCAGAAAACTGAGTTTAAAAACTTCTGGTGAGTTTCAGATCAGTTGTTAACTTCCATCTATTATATGCAGATTGTAGACTGCAGATAAATTATAAGTATTTTTTGTATAGTCGTCTCCCATTGTGTACTTAATAGACCTTTTAGCATGCACTATTAATAATACTAATAGTGCATGCTAAAAAGTAATATGAATATTGTAAATAATATTAATTTTAAACGTGTACCAAATTCTACAACACTTTTATGGAAACTTCTATTAAATTTACAGTTAGTGTACAGATCAAAAGGGTAATTATCAAAATAGCAGGAAATACGTTTGTGCTCCTAGTACAAGTACCTGCTGCAGTATCCCCCCCTTTGTTTCAGAGAACAATGGTACTACGAACATCATGTGTAATGTGCCTTCAGTTGGATCAACAAAGCAGAATGGCAATCAGGAGCTGTTTTTCTCTGACATTTGACAAATTGCTTAGCTAAGTGATGGGGGTGGTAACATTTCTTAGCTACCAATACATTCAGGTCAGTAGGTTGGTGTACAAACAAAGCGATGGGTGTCACTTCAGTGAACACTGCTGTTGTTCTAACAAGGACAATTACCCTAATACTCATTTGGAATTAAAAACCTCATTACAGAGACTTAATTAATGATCTGGAAAGTAAAGGATATTAACAAATAGCGAGCAATAACGCTGCATTCGCCAAATCTAATCAACATGTCTCATTCTCCTTTGCAATCAAGTATAACACTTCATATTCCTAACAGGGAATTTTGATTTTAATAACACTGCAGTGAGTCTCCTTTTTATTTGAACATTGGGTCATTGGATGTCTATGGGGTAAAAATTCCCAAGGTGCACCTCTGTCCATTTATGGTAAATAGTGCTATTACAGCATGCTGCTTGTTAGTAAAAAAGTCACAGATAAGCTATTGTACAGCCACAACATTAGTGCCCGCGTGACAAGGTTGCATATTTTTTGGAATGAGCTGAGGAGACCTGGGAAATTAATATGGAATAGATAGTGAGGAGTAAGGACATAAGTTAGGGCAATTTGTGTTCTTGCCTCAACTCTGTGACATTGAGAGCACCGTGTGTTTGGGAGATAAAGAAATGGGAGAAGTAACATTAGTCTGAGTCAGAGAGGATATTTGAGAAGGCACTGAAGAGAGGGGAAAATGAAAAGGTAATAGGAGGACAGATTATGAGTTTGTGTAAAGAAAGCACAGCGAACATTAGAAGGAAGGACAGCCAAGGCTGGAATGCTGAATATTCTATAAATTATTGCTACCTAAACATAAAAAGAATGAACACTGTTGAACTACTGGTGATTTTTGTCAAGAATGTGGAATATGTTGATATCTGGCTTTCATGTATCTTTCTCAGTGTCTTCATTTAAAAAAAAAAATCAAAAACATTGGCTGAATCTGACAAGGAATAATATCGTATCATATTTCTAAGCCCACAGCCCTGCTGGATTTCAAAGCAGGAGGTCAAACTCACCTGGAAACAAGGTAAAAGTAATCAGTACAAGTAGAATGATAGCTGCTAAGAGTAAAAGAAATCTACTACTTTATACAATGCATGTGCATTTCAGAGTACAAACTAAATGTAATATCGAGATGTATTTTCGGTCAGGGGGAAAAGTCCTTCCATGATTGCTTTGTTGCTGCAATGATGAATAACACCTCTGAAGGAATATGATATATGCATGTATGACAAGTTTTAAATGTAAACTGTCAAACACACTGGACAGATTTCTATTTTCACTCTGTATGAACCATATTGACACAGTATGTCTGGTTTGCATAGCAGACCAAGGAGCGGTAGTAAGGACATGCTCAGTAAATGTCAATATATGCTAGTGAACATTTCATTTTTTCCTTTTGGGTTATTAATGTAGATCAATAGTCTGAAAAATAGATCTTATGGACCCAGACCCTTTCAGAATGAGCTTTCTTTCTCTCATGTTCACTTCTTTATTATACATTTGAGTTTATGGACTTGCTGTATCATATCGTAAAAAAAGTGTGTACTCTTACTTGGGTCTGACAGGATGGAGTCAGTCTTGGGCAGAAACTGGTCACAGCGGATTCCTTGGTATCCTTCTCGACACCTGATGGGAATAGGAAAAAATATATTGGTCAGTTAATCAAAAACATTATCTGGGAAAGTACACAAATGACCTTTATACATTCAATTAATTTAATAGGGCCTATTATGCTTTTGCTTATTTTATATATAGTCAACATATGTAAAAGTAATCCCAATAGCTTTTCCTCTAGATAACACTGATACGGTTAATTTAGCTCTGTAAGCACAGAAGCATAGTGAAAGTCATCTCATTCAAAACTTTAACATCACTATGTCTTGATGCATGCTTAATCTTCCAGGTGAGGAAATCCCAAAAACTTGATTCTGTTCATCTGGACATAGCGTTTTCAGTGAGAGAAACGTTTCAGTGGGTTTCAAACCCACTCAAACCCAGGATCCAGTCCCCCAGTACAAACTGAGTAATATAGCGTACGCTGTTAAGTGCCAGGAGGATTGCTATGGTTTATACACCAAACAACCTCTGGGTAAGTGGTTGGCACAACACAGAAGAGCTAACACATCAGGTCATGACTCTGCAGTCTATTCACACCTACAGGCCAGTTGACACTCTTTCAGTGATGACGATGTACACATCCTGGACAGGGAGGAACGCTGGTTTGAGCGCGGAGTGAAGGAGGCCATTTACGTGAAAAGGGAAAGACCATCTCTGAATCGAGGAGGGGGCCTAAGGGTACATCTTTCACCATCTTACAATGCTGTGATTGCAGCCATTCCCCAACTCTCTGTGAATGGTACTCATGGTCTTTGATTGGTGGTCGTTGATCAATGGTCATGACAATTAGCATATCAATGATCAAGAAACTGACCTCACAGCTCATTGTTAGTCAGTGGTGCTAGTTTCAGTCATTGTGCAAATGTACTGTTTATAAGGTTGGGGGAACCTGCAGTCAGCTGATACTGAAGAAGTCACTTGGATGATGATGAAACATTTCTCCCAATAAAAACGCTACGTCCAGATGAACAGAAGTATCTACTTTGTTCCTTCATCTGGGACCAAAAATAATTCTGCATGCTCATTTTTGCAGTAAATCCTTTTTGGTTCTTTTCTACAGTTCTCTTCTTATTTAAAATGATGTAAATATAAGAGCTACGCCTGTACGGCCTCAAAGGAAGCAAGCTGACAAGAAGAAATTATTGGTGGGGTGATCTTTAGGGGCAGAACTCGCTACTAGCAAAAATGTGTCCTAGGCAAAATCACAATGGGTGCTGCAGAAGAAAAGGTGGATCCAGCGTGCATTGACCTTTCTCACAGCTAATGAGCTTCAGGTTCCTTGTTTGGTCAGAGGAACATCATAAGATGCACCACGCAATGAATAAAACGCAAAATTTCTCCTACAAAGGCAAAGTGCAAGAACATTGTTGAAATATATATGAACTTTCCAATGACATTGAATCTGCTGTGATATTTTTCTCCTTCCGTGTGCTAAATTAACTGAAGACACGTTCCATGGTTTCTGGATAGCCCTCAGACTTTTAAAGAAATTTAAACTGTTGAATATGATTGGCACATTAGTGAGAGTACCAGTCTGGCAATGATCATTAAGCAGCTAATGAATTCTGAAATGTGCTTGGGCTGCCCTTCAGAAAGTATCCCAAGAAAAGGCAGGATGTATTTTTAATTAATTTTAGCTCAATAACCATCTCCTTATCAACACATGGAAGTGTTGCGTTGTCTTACAGAACAGAGAGAAAGCACAGAGACTTAAATGAGGGCGTGAGGCCTAACTGGGTGTCGCACTTGGTTGGAATATCAATTTTGCCTCTGGCTAAATGTACTCTGCTTGCTTCTTGAAGAAAATACACGTCTCACCCATGCAAAACATTAACTAAAAAACAGACATAGTGATGCTGCTTTAAATTTGACCACACTATTACTTAAAAATTGATCAATTTTCCAACAATTCTGTTTTATTATGCCTCAATTTTCATTTCTATTCCACCTGTATCCCTATGTCTCCCCAGATTACCCTTGCGGCTTTGTTTCACAGAATCAATCTGTATCTGGTCTGACAAGCTGACAGCGGAGCAAAAATACTGATCCCTGCAAGTGAAATCTGAGAGAACATCTTTGTCCACCCAGACAAAACACTGGAGCTCTGCATAGACATCAAGCTTACAAGAACTGGAATGTGGCATATTAAAGATATTTGCTTAGTGCAGAATGATGATAGCAACCCTGTTTTGTGATTTTCAGTTCTTTAATCAACTACAGAGGGGGGATTCGCCTGTGCATGCTGCTGGTACATATGTCTTTACTTTTGGAATGAAGTAAAGATATACCACGTGTTGTGGCCATGAATGCATACTTTGAATGAAACTCTTATGTACATACAAAAAAATGTTAAATCTTGAACTGGTTCCAAAATGGAGTTAAAGTACTCTGGGTGGAGCTGTGACTCACTGATACACAGCTCACTCATGCAGGTTTCGAGTGTATTGTCAAGTGACACTCTCGCCTCTGAAAACAAAAAAAATGCTTGATTTTTGGAGGAGCTTCTCACAGCTGTAAGGCATTAGAAGAAATTGATGGTGGTGAGATCCTGACACTTTTTAGCAATCACTTGACATACTGTCAATCTGCCTTTTTCAGGTTCACAGTAGGAAAAAGCACAGGTGTAATGTGAAGTTTCTAAGTACACTACAGGCTTCACAGCAGACACTGTGTGAAGTCTATACTTATAAACATTCAGCAGCTTTATCAGAACTACTGGTACTGCCACCAGGGGAATGTGGTCTGGCATGTGATGATTGTGGGCAGGTCCTAACAATCAGAGTGATTTAATTCAACCATGGATTAAAAAAATGATATAATTCTGTGAAGACTGCTAAAAATGGCATGCTTATTTACTCTATAATTTAATGACACTTTTTTTTTTTATATGAATTGCTCAAGGTATTGCAAAATATGCCAAAGTAAGTGGTGTGGTCTAGTAACAGATGCTCAACTGCCATCTAGTCCAGCATGGGGGTTGGAAGGCTTGGGGGAGGGAGCCAGTGTGAGAAATATCCAGATAACTGTGCTTGCCATTGCTGCCAATGTTAGCACGGTGGCAGCAGTGCTGTTCCTGTTTTGCTTTTGGAAAAGTGCTGCTGTGTATGCTGAATGAACCTCATCAATATGTGAAACTCTTTTGTGCATTTTCACAGATACAGTTAGTTAAAACCAGTTCAACATATTTTGAATATATTATCAGGAACTGAGTTGAGCAAAATTTACATGCAATCAATATAGGAATGTTGTAATTCTACAGTCAACGCTAAGGACAACGCTGGCTGGAGACCATGGTATGATCAAAATGACTTCAATCATGTGCAATTTAATTGCGATCTCATTGCCTCCGTAATGGCTGCTTCCAAGACAGGGACCAGGTCTGCAACCACACACACACTGTTGCTATCTTCAAAGTCACTTTGGCGCATCAAGAAAGCAATAAAACAGCAATGAGACAGCCAGTCTGTCTGCTGTTGAATCTGTTTGTGATAAATCAGCAGAAACTGCAAACCTGTGGCTGTGAGTTGCTGTATATGTACATGGAAATTCTCATTCATACATTCAGAGTCTAAGCAAAACCTCATAGATTTGAAACAGAAATTCATCTACATATAATGACACACCTGTTGCAGGACAGTGATTTAACTCCAAAAAGACATACAGGTGGCTTGGCAACTTCTCTTTTATATAGGAATATAACCGGTTGGCAACTAGCTACGTTAAGTTTTGTTTCAGATAAGGATACATCACTGGCACAGACTGACTGAGGCTGATTGAAACATGTTGGCAATCTGTCTGCATTTATACTGTATGCAGGTGGTCTAATAAAATCGTTTGCCAATATTTCTGAGAGTGACTGCATTCTGTCCAAGTCAGATCTCAATTGCTTGGAGGCAGCTCGCCATCCACCAGGAGATCTGTGGAATTGTCTTGTGTTCAAAAGTGGTCGCCCATCCTCTGGATGACCAGTTGCCACAACAACTTTCAACTGGTCACAAAATGGCAAAAAATTAGTATGACTTCAATTTTTCCTTGTTGCAACATATTTTTACACTTGTGTGTCTGTAGTGTGACCATTAATAACAAAATAATAAGGCACAAATCTAACCAGGAAAGAAGCACTGATAATATAAATCTAAACTGAACTACAGTAGAATAAAATCAATATCAGTCACCAAAGATTTAGTGTAAATTCCTATAGAGATCTATACTGTCAAGAGCAAATACGATTTTTGTACAAACAATGAATACTGGTTCACATATTAACCCAAGGATATATTTATTTTTTGTCAAGCATGTGTTTTGGCAAACAGCTTAATGTTTTCCTCACAATGTCTTCTCTTTAAGGGGCTTCTTCTAGTTGCATTTATTCCCATCATGCCACCTTGCTGGCAGATAGTAATGATGTCGTCCACGCAGCTCACGAGGCCTCAAAAATCCCATCGTTTGTCAAGGCAACAGTTTTGCCACCTCTCCTCCAAGTTTGTTGTTCTCAGCTTTTAGCTTCTCAGTGTGTGATGCCAAATATGTGCTGTGTGGGAGCTGGAGAACAAAACAAACACAAACAAATGCAGTTGCTTTGTTTTAAAGATGTGATCTAAATCAGACTTCAAAAGTTTGACGAAATCTATTTTAAATGATAAACGTTTCCACAACTTTATATAACAGGGCCAGGGCAGATGTAGGTGAGCGGGATTTCACTGACTGTTCTTAATAATACTGCTTTGTGAAAGTGGCTGGCAGACATGCCCAAGGTGTTCCTTGGTAAAGCCCTGATGCACTGGGTAATGGCAATGGTAAGAAGGGTCTCACTGACAAATTGGATGATTGTTCAGGACCCCTTTAAGCACACAGGTGTCACTGGTTAAGAGTCAGATAGTTACAGACATGACCTTTTTCTAAACCTAATCAAGTAGTCTGGTGCTTAAAGCTCAGCAAGGAGTGGGTGAAAGTAAAAACCAAGAGAGAAGACAATACGCACAATTATGCACAGTTGAACAGACAAAGCATCCCTGTTGAGTGGCCAGGAGCACCATAAAACAGCTGTAATATCCTTCTGTATCATGTTTAGGACTGTGCAGTTTATGAAGTTCTTGTATCTCTCAAACTCTGCTTTTTGTTTGCCTATGCTGTTAGCTGCTGAGATCAAAACACTTCAAAGTGTTGCCTTATGAAGCTCAGAGGAGTGAATATGAGAATGGATGAGAGACTGTGGGAGGGTATTGAAGAGTTCCATGCCTTCTAATTAACACCACAGTCATTAATTAAAAGAAAACAGGAAGCAAGTACGTGCATGCATGTGTGTAAGCACATGTGTTTCTCTCGGAAATGTACAAAGCAACACAAAGCCTGGGATAAATATAAATATGCCGCCCAGAGAATGATGAATTTCTGTAAAGGGAAGCGTGAAAGCACATGAACTGGTGACTAAAGACACACATACATATGCATGGATCCAGTGCGAGAAAAGCAGCTCAGAAGTTAAGTATTTGTGGAAAAATTTAATAGAAGAATAGAAATGTTGTTATAGCATACCTGGTATTGTTTTCTCTGTGTGTTTTATGGCAAAGATGGTCCTGAAGACAACTATTACACCAGAAACTACCAGGAAGCTGTGAGTACTTTGGTAGGTATTATGTTTGACTGTCTGGATGTCTGTGGAAATATTTTGGAGTGATACAGTCCACAGTGACTAAAAGAAATGCATGAAAAGCCATGTTTTATTGTATTTAGGTACCAAAGATGTGAAGCTGCAACACGATTTTATTTTTTAAAGACAAATGATCCAAACAAATGTCTCACTTTCCTTGGCAAGTCATTTAGACCATTTAGTCTAAATTAGGATTAGTTATGATAATTAACTTTTAGGAATTGTTACTGTGGAAATCAAAGAAGGTACAAAATTTGATTAATCAAATCCTAAATCAATTCCAATGTGTCTGCTGGGCTTTAATAGCAACTCTCAGCTTGATTTGTTTAATCGTGTAACCAAATACAAATGACAGTCTAAACTTCAAAGTGGGCCTGAGATTTTTACTTTTCTCCTTTAATGACATTACATATCACTCGCTGTATGCGTTCCTATTCATTCCTCTCTTTCTTGATGGGACAGAAGATTGAAATGAAAATCTGGCTTTGTTTGGTATCAGTTGAAGTCTTCTCTCATTTTTCCAGACTAGTTGATTGAAATGCATCTAGGGCAGCATGTCTCAAGCAGGCAGGGTCTGAAACTGTGTGTATTATATTTCTTGTTGTGTATGTATATCTATGGACATGTTTTACCAGTAACCCAAAGGCTGTCTTGGAAGTTTTTGCCAGTATACCTATCCATACAGTTTGTGTTTTGTATGTATTAGGTATATGGAGGACAGTCTCATAGGAACTCTAGCATGACAAATGTTCTTTTGAGAACATCTAAACCCATTATTATCTCCATATAATCTTACTATTCACCACTACTTATGGAAGTGGGTCACAGAGGCAGTGATGTAAGCACAGTAGCCTTAGTGTCCTGATCCTTAGTCAATCCTTAGTCAAGCATTTGCATGCCAGAAGATATCCATTCAGTACAAAACAGGAGACTACTCTGAGGTCTCCTGTTCTTCACTGCTTTGAATACCTTCCTGTCAAGGTTTCCAAATGGTACCCTGGTTGGATGGCCATGCTACCTCATGCTTGCACCTTTAAATGCAGAGTAGCAGGCATTTTTGGTTACTCCCTTGTAATGTTTGAGATCTGCCCTTAAGGCAAGTCAAAGCTCTTGGAAGCAACAGCCTTTATGGTTGTGTGTAGCTACAGTTTTGTTGTTCAATCGCAGATAACTGTATGATATTTGGTTACAACCAATACTACCCATAGCACATCAAAAATCTGCCTGTTAATCTCTTGGTCTCTTTGGAACCTAACTGGTAAAAAAGACTCTTAAACACTTGAAATCTTTCACACCTGTTTGCCTGGTCTACAAAGTTTGGCTTTTTGACTTTTAGTCAAGTTGGATTATCTTCAAGCTCGTCCCAAGGTAAGAACTGTTGATTTTACCATTTTGTCACCTGCAGACAATATTACTGCAGAATATGAAAAAAAAGCTTTTGTCAAATGCAAAATAAAGAACAGAATGAAAAAAAAATATGAGAAAACATGAGGAGAAAGAATGGATAATGGTGGGTGACTAAGTTTTTCACTTGCACTGCAGTTGTATGACTCCTACATATTCTTGGTTGCTTTGTGTTTAACAATGCTTAGAATAGATGACAACTGCCTACTGAGTCTGCTAGTACATAAGAGTGCACTTACTGGTCATATCTATGCGACTGATTACAATTAGTACCAGCCAACTAATGAGACAGCATCCAAATCAACTGTTGTGGCTGATGAGGGACAAGCAATTATCTTGCATTTCAAAGTATATAAAGGCATTTTGGAAGGAAGACATCATTTAGAGATCAGCTTGAGCTCCACTTGATCTCCTAAAGTAAGATTACACACTTAGTACATACTAATGATTATTAAATATATGTAAACAAGGACTGTGACAACAGGCCAATTATTTGGTCACCGTTAACCCAAAATTAAATCGCCTGTGCTGTCTAATAAACAGGAGGCACATAGCCCATTTTCTGCTCAAGATACTCCTGTGTCTCCTGTGTGATTGTGTAATTGTGGTTTAATCCAATTCCAGTTTAATTTCTGAAAATTGCCTTTACAGAGATATAATTACTAAATGAGCTTTTCGAGCAGGCCTCAAATTTCTAAGGTGAAGAGGAGCATGTTCCTTTTGCAGGCATTTCAAAAGCCAGTTCAACTGGATGACTTCTGATAGCAGCTCATTTCAGTGAGAAAATCAATCATTGCATTTTATTTTCTTTATGCATATGTCACGTATATATAAGTTTGCAGCTTCCAGTTGTTCAGTGCTTTCAGTTGCCGAGCTTCTCTGACATTTAAATAAAACATGTATCACACTGAATGTTACATACAGGCCATGGTGCAAACCCTTGCTTCCGTCTAACCATCAGTCCTCTGAAACCTCACTTAGATCCCGCCCCATTCACCAGAGACAAGAGGTAACTCAATAATTCAAAGCTCTTACTGATCACTGACCCTCAAATTTTAAAAAAAAGCCACTTTCTTTGATTAATCTCACCTTGGTCCTCCTCTATCTGCCTTTAAGTACTGGATTCTCTAATAAAAACACTCTGGCAAAATTTAATTAAAATCTTTATATACATTAATTACATACAATATATCCATGCAATGAATACAATTTGACATTGATCTTTATGTCAAACCATCCTGCTGTCAAACACTGAAGCCATGAAGTCATTGCCAAAGAATTAAGTTAATTAAAAGTATGTTAATTACTTCTATGTTGTTCAAAAGATCATATGTTGACTAGAATACGAAATATATAAGTCACATTGTAACTAGGACAGGCAGTTTTTTTTGTGTTGGGTTTTTTTTGCCTTTGCTACAAGAAGCTACATTTTCTGAACTGGCTGTTACAAATAATTGAAACAAGTAAACATGTCAGCTGAACCGACTGTGATTCCAAGACTGACAGCAGGTGCCATACTCCATGATGGAAAAAACAAACCAAAATTAATTCACAGAAAACTAACGTTTTATACTCTGGAGACGATTTCCGAGGTATTTTTTGTCATCATAACCATGATCTTTCACTAACCAGACATGATCAGGAGGGAACGAGTCAAGAGCAAGGACCATAAACAGAGAGATAATGCATAGATTTGCTCAAATGATAGGAGGAACACCTCAGGTTGGTGAAGTCCTCCCTGTTCACTTCAGCTCTTCTGGAAATACCATTAACAGTGAGATAAGGCTCGAATCCAACCCCTTATCTTTTTCTCATTTTGCCCCCCTCTGTTTTACACTCCCTCTCTTTGAATTTCTCCCTTTTTAAATATTAACACTTTATCACTTAGACCACTTATCTCTGTGCATAATGATTCCCTCTTAGTCACATTGATTAGATGTTAGATTTTTTTTTTTTCCACACAGTCACAACAGTAAGATTCAGGGGATATCTCTTTTATTTATCTTGATGCCAAAGGGGTATCAAGGTACTTGGATTAATCAATTTAATGGCTATCAGTGACTTTGACAGGCAACAAGTTTTTACCTCTAGCAACCTGTACTCTATGCACAGATATCCGTTAAATTTAAAGTTTGATGTGGAAGTACTTCGTTGGTCTTCACACAGTTTCAACCTCAAACTCATCATGACCATAAGCATCTTGTGGACGAAATAAAATGCTGATTACAAGCTGTTTTTCAGGTGAAAGGGCTGAAAGGGAGAATTTATACCAAGGACAAGACAGATGAGCACATACGTTGCGTATCTAACGTCATCTAGCTATGAGAGTTTTTTTTATACCCCAATCCAGATACGGGAACCAAGTATACCCTACACTATTGGCAACAAGCTGTACCTATAAATGAAAATCAAAAGACTTCAATCACACAACACTCAAATGCACCGTGCCCTAGAAGCCCTGACCTGACCTGACCCTTTCAGGCCTATACCTCGGCACCAACCTCTGGGGATGAAAAATGAAATCAGCCAGGAGCTAGCCAATAGCTGGTTGCTAGGCAGCTACTTGGCTCACTAAAGCTGTTGAACTAGATTGCTTCTTTCATGTGTTGATGGTGAAGATGCCTTGCAGAGGATTTTAAATAGAATTATGTGATAGAAAAAAAAGTCTAATGGGAATTTTATATATAATGCATCTTCTATAAACCAGAAAGATATTTGTTTACAATGATTTTTCTTTTTGCCATATCCTCTTTATTCTAGACAATCATTTTCCATCTTGAGTGTTCTTTATTTTTTGCCCAAGATTCTGGAGTGCCCTTTGGAAAATTAACACAAGGGAAACAATGGACTTAGCTAATAAGGTACCACATGGGTGACAGTTTTATCACATCCCAATTTCAGAAAAATTAGCAAAACACCCAAATGCCAGAGGATTTATGCAGGAGAGCGTGCAGTTTGTGTTGAAGAACAATGGTCTCATGAAAGCTTTGACCTTTGGACAAAATTAAGCAGCACAAAAGTCCGTCAGGGTAATCGTATAATTAAACTTACCCCTTTTCCCTTCTGTTTCCGATGATTTTTTTTTTGTCCCTTTAGAAATAGTTTCTCACTAAAGAGTCACTCCCTTGTGCTCATCCTGCCAGAGGGCATGTTTAAGAAGGCATTTGCCAAGGATAATACTACACAAAGGAATTTTAAATTATAACCTTCTGGAAACTGGCAGCCACTTCGTCTCCCAAATGTTGATGGTGGGATTTAAAATTCTTATGCATGTAAAATGTAATTTCACTGTTTGAACAATGCGCCATTCCTTATTGGAACACACAAAATGGGTTCAAAGGCTGATTAGAAACATCAACAGTGCTACTGAAAGCATCTTTGAAGGCAGCTGAAAATAGATTAGAAATAACTGAAGTGAAAAAAATGTGTATGAAGATGTTGTTTTTCCGGTGTATAGATAAAGCATAATCGCTTTGTAGTTTTTATGTTAAAGTTTTGTTGCAACTTTCACTGCAAAGTAAAAAGACACTGAATCCAAACTCTCTGAACCACCATGTGAGATTCAAAGTAAAATATTTATACTTTAACTTTAGAAATTGTGAACCACCAACTGATGAAAATTTGAAATGTAATTTCTTATTTATGATTACTGACTACATTTGGTTTGCACAATGGAATCTGTTTCAGCTGTACTTGATGTGATATCATTACTTCCAGTATCCTTTTGTAGCTGTCTTTGCTTCGGTTTTCAAATAATTCGTGAAAAGCCACCGAAAGCAAAAACAAGCTTTGTGATTCATTTTGTCATTATTTGTGACCCAACTCACTCGAGTGCAAGACCAGCTGAATTCAAATGAAGGAAAAAGCTGGCTACAGGAAAAGCTGGTTACATGGAGCACTTGAAAGCAGCATCACAGAGCCTGCAAGCCAATTATTTTTAGAGAGAAGTAGTCTGTGTGGAACATGGGAAATGGCAAAACAAATGCTGCCAAGACAAAACAGATGCTGTAATGTTTCACCTAGCAAACAGGGGTTCCTGTCAGGGAAAGGTGTGCATTTTGGAAACAGTCCTTAATTCAAACCTTTTCCTGAATGTTCTTAAACGCTGTAAAACTCGATTTGTGGGGGAAAAAAAAAAAAAAAATCTAACTCTCTCTGAAATGGAATTCAAATTTGTCTTCTGATGGATTTCTGTTCTCTAACTTGTGCCTCCATTTTCAGTATTATGTAACCCAGCCTTAGAAAGCACCACCGAGATTGTTGCAAATGATTAGTCATAAAATCTGAAATGTTTTCATATTTTATAGATATGAAGAGTCCACATAAAGCCCAGTTACCCCCAGGTTCTATGAGCGAATTTGAGTTTAATCAAAACTACCTAAAGCAGAATCAAAACCTAAGGCAGAAAGGGATTATATTACAGGGCATTACCAATTTTTAGAGGATTATTTCCCCCCTACTGATGATGAAGGACTTTGAAGTAAACATTTAGCTAAAAGAAAAATGTTCAAATCCTATCAAAAGTCCATCTGTTTCCTGAACTGCCACGCTTCCTTCCATCCATTTTCTTCCACTTAATCAAAGTCGGGTTGCAGTGGCGCCATACTAAGCAGGGTATACCAGATGTCCTTTTACACAACAAGATATTCCAGCTCCTCCTGGAGAACCCTGGCACACTAGCAGGCCTGATGAAATTTCTAATCTCTCCAGGGAGTTCTGGGTCTACCCCATGGTCTCTTCCCAGCTGAGCATGTCCTCCAAGACGAGGAGCCCAGCAGGCATATTGACGGCCAACAATATCAGTTGGTTTCTTTGATGTGAGGGAGGACCAATTCTTGGAGTTCCTTGGCCCATCTTTGAGGCTGAGCCCAAACACCCAACCAAGATGGCTTATTTCAACCTTTGGTATCCATGAAATTAATCTTTCTGTCACAATATGATATTTTCAGGGCAAAATATTTAATGATTATAATGTATATCCATATACTTTTTAAAATAGTAAGAATGTGATATTATTTGTGGATAAATGGTAAAAAGTTAGTAAATTTGTATGAACACACTTTTGAGTAAGGTGCAAGAGACAGCACGGGAGCAGCTAATGTCCATTCAAATGGTGCATCTAACGTCATGTTAGCAACAAGAGTAGACAAATAAATATAATTCATGAATAATAAAGTTCTTAACAGTTCAACCAGTGCTTAGCTGAGCAACATAACACCAGCCTCATTACATCTGTGTGAGTGACTGGGATAAGCACTTCTTCCGGTTAGAGATGTAGCTTCAGCAACAGAAAAGTATACCATTAGGGATAGTTACTTTCAGCCATAAATCTGCACATAAGCTGAGACTGCAGTACAGTAATTACTGAAAGCCTGTGCCTGAAAGGGAAGAGAGCCACACTAAACTGAAAAGCGCGTCTCCAACCATGACTGTAGTGGTACGTGCAATTTTTTAAAATATTCCAGTTATCTTCAAAAATGATAGAAAAACAAACAAAGCCTACTTGGACTGTAGGCGGTCTTGTAAATCGAAAGCTTTGCCTTCACATCACTACCAGTGCAGCAACAATCTTCCTGCCAATCTCACACTCCACCTTCCCATCACTCGTGAACAAGATCCACAGATACTTGGAGTCCTTCACATGGGGCAGCAGCTCTCCCAGAGAGAGCAATCCAATCCTTACCCAGTGTCACACTTGACAGGTGATTATTTTCAACTGATTGCTTTGGTTCTGCTGTTTGTGAAAATATACAAAAATATGCATCTCTGAGGACAAAAATTTCTCTAACCAAACAAAATACAAATTAAATGTAAATCGGCATTAAGCGAAAGTTGATAAGGACTGATACAAAGCAAATGTGCCAGCTTGAAGATAGATTAGGGTAATATGAAGAAGAAAGATGCCTATTCTGCCGGTTGTGATATCAGATAATAGATGGTCACACAAGGAAACTTGGTATTCACAGCAGGAAAGAGTGGAATGTGATTTGCATTCATTCAAACCTAAAGTGATGACCTTTGCTGTTCTCTTGTGTTACCCTCTGTATGAACTCTCAAACAAAGGCAGGATGGCTTTCATGGACACAGACGTGAATTGTTGAGTATATCCTCAACAGGAAGAAGAGAATCAAAGGCATAAAAAAAAAGCTCAGTTCAGATTTGGGGCGCTGTCTAGAATGAATCCTGATGACACAATTGTGCTACAGACAAATATGGGATATGGACTGGAAAATTTAATATTTTAGAGGTCTACCCCCCCGAAGGTCAATGCATGACCAGGTCTTTGACCTCATATATTGAAATGGTTGCTAGATGAGATAAAATTAATAAAAATAAAAAAAAAGCTCCCATGTATTTAAAGGTTATAGCTCATATGAGTCTGCATCACTGGTGAGCTGAAATGGAGGCTTGCTGTATCTGGTATACAGATATACTACCATCATCATCATTATTGTGTTGCGTCTATAACTGACATGCCTGGTGCATTCTGGGACTTTTTGTAAGAACTGGTCTATGCAACATTCGCAGTCGACTGTGGGTTACTAAGGGACACATTTCTGCATGAATTTAAAATTTTGAAACATGCATGTCAGGTGTTTTTTTTTAATAGTAATAGTAAATTTCTATTAGACACTGAATGCTAACAACATTATTTTGGACAAAGCTGTTCAAGGGCGTATCACAGGCATTCTTTACTAGATATCCTGAGGAGAAAATTAAGCTAAATCCTTATTTTATACAAAAGCTCTCATGTCAAGTTGCTAGTGAGGCTCTTGAGGGTAGTATGAGAACTGGCATTACAGTGCTTTGAACCAACTCTGCCCTTCAGACTGTATCTGTAATACAGATGGATTTCCAATTATGCTAATACCATAACAAGGGTTACTTTGTCTAATTGGAAAAAGACTAAGAAAATGATCAGAACAGAACAGATAAACACAAGACAAAAACATGAGGTCAGTTTTTGAATTGAATGAACTCGGATCCTCTTTTATGTAAAGTATGTATGATCCACTCTCATAATGAATGAAAGAGGACTGACTAGAATAAAAGAAGACATTTTGTATAATTTGAACAAGTCCTTTTATCTTCATTGTTTTTTAATTCTGAACAGCTATGCATTATATTTTACAAAAAGATTGTAGCCGATAAAGAGAAGAGTAAGTAAAAGAAAATAGCTGCAACAACAAAAGCAAAAGTGAACCTCATGAAAATGTGTTGTCAACAGCATTCTTTAATGTAATGAGGACAAGAAAAAAGCAAAAGGAAATAATTACTAGACTCCAGGAGCAGCCGTTTACACAAGACTTCCGCTGTGCCGCAGGACTGGCAACTTGTAGCGCGTTTTGTGACCCAAAAAAGGCCTCAGAAAAATATGCTGCCTACAGTTTCATCAAAAAAAAAAAAGAAAAGAAATGCATGCCACAGCAAATGTACTACCGCTTCCATTAAAGCGGGTTATAAGTGCTGCCCAGTAGTTGTCCTGCTAGAAATAAGTGCAGCGTTCAATACCAATCACCACAATGTTTTACCACAGAGACTGCGTGGAATTAAAGGAATTGGGCCACACTGGTTTGAATCTGTTGATCTATAGCAAAGACTCTAATTGGTTCATGTAAATTGGGAATTTTATTCAAATACAAAAGTCACTTAGTCCCACAGGGCTCTGTGCTGGGATCACTTCCCTTAGCAATGTTATTATAAAACTGAAATTTTGTTTAGTCCTATGCAGACGTTAACCAGTTTTATTTTCCATAAAACCTAATGACACACACTAATGAGTTAGACTAAAGGCAGGGATTGTACTCGGCCCTAAGAATTATATGGCGTCTAAACAGACTCTTATTTTAGGTGGCATTTTCTTGTCCTCTAGGAACATTATCTGAAACCTTTGAGTCATTTTTAACAAGGTATGTCCTTCAATCTGCAAATTAAACAGATATGTAGGATCGCCTTCTTTATTTGTGCAGTATTGCTAAAATTAAAAACATCCTGTCTCAGAGTGATGCTGAAAAACTAATTTAGATATTTTATTGCAATTCATTTTCATCAGGTTGTAAAGCCTTCAGAATGCCACAGTGAGAGTACTGACAGGGACTAAGAAAGAGAGAGCATATTTCTCCCATATTTGCTTATCTTCACTTGTGGTTCCTAATGTATTGAAAAGCAGAATGAGAGGCAAAGCCTTCAGCGATCAGGCCCCTCTCCTATGGAACTGGCACCCACTTTGGATTTGGGAGACAAACACTCTCACTACTTTTAAGATTAGGCTTAAACGTTTTCTTGTGGATAAAACCTATAGTTGGGGCTGGATCAGGTGCCCCTGAACCATCCCTTTGTTATGCTGCAGTAGGCCTAGGTTGATGCAGGTCTACCCATGATGCCTGGGGCTTTCTTCTTCACTCAGCCACTACTTCATTTAGA
This sequence comes from Etia nguti, assembly GCA_015106755.1. Taxonomy (NCBI): domain Eukaryota; kingdom Metazoa; phylum Chordata; class Actinopteri; order Cichliformes; family Cichlidae; genus Etia; species Etia nguti. The sequence continues at coordinate 62,652 of VUQG01007757.1, forward strand.
GGTCTAAACCAGCATTTGTAATTAACATCTAGTTTTCTCTTCCATAGCTTGCCTTTTGCCCTGTGTCTCTTTGCCGTCTTTCCCCTCACCCACAGCTCATCACAGCAGATGGCTGCCCCTCCCTGAGCCCACTTCTGTTGGAAGTTTCAGCCTGTTAAAAAGGAATGTTTTCTTTTCCACCGTCACCAAGTACTTGAACATAATGGACCGTCTGGCCTCCTATGAGTCAGCACTATCTAATATTGCAGGCTGTTTACCTTCAAGGTGTTTTATATTGTAAAACACCTCAGTACTGCTATGTGATTCGGTGCTATATAAATAAAATTGAATGAACTGAGCTGAATAAAGAGTTAGCAGAGAGTCTCACATCATTATTATTAAACAAACTCGAGCCACCAAGCAAAGTATTAACTGCAAATATATTATGTGGTGATTACAAATGTGCTTCTTTCCCCTCAACACTTGTAAATCCATATACGTTTTAGGATTTAAATTTTGTTTTTGCTGTAATACCTTGAAAAAGAGAGTAAAATCTGCCAAATCACATCTTTGGTTATAAGTGAAAAGATTTTTTGTTACTCCAGAAATTGACAGAAAATGTTTACCAACATTTCATCTTTATACTATGTAACACCTACACACCAGCTGTTTTTCCATTAGTGGGTGTTTTTTTTCTTCCCATATTAATATTATGTCAATATAGAATTAGGAGTTTCAGTAGTGTGCTAGTCTAACACCTATGTGTAAGTAATCCATATTTGGCACGTAAAACCAGCATGGGTTTATTAATTTTATTAATATCTCATTCATTGTTTATATGTACATTAATTTCTTAAATCCTAGACTTTTTTGGAATTACCACCTCCAAGGCATAATGACAACAACAACAGGCCATATGAGATTTGATTGATTGACGCGCCCACCAAAAACAGACCTCAGTAGAGCAACGTTGTACATGTAAATTGGAGCAAGCTGTTGCTGTATAATACTCATGTCATTGAAACTGCTCTAAGTATTCTCAGCGGTGCATCTAACGAATCTGTCACAACAAAAGTGAAGTACAACAATGAGACAATCCATTCAAGTCATAGTGGGGCTACATTTTACATTCCCTTAACTTATAAATATAAGGGGAAAAAAACTGTCTGCCCAGGCTGTGTTTCAGATTTATCACAATTCTTTAACATTTTACGGTCTATACTAATTAATCTTTTTTCTTTTTTTAAATTGCTGTAATTTCTCACAGATTTTGAGTAATATTTCTCTCCAAGGATACTGGAGCTACCCGAGCATAGTCTTACAGCTCTAAAAGTACATCTCAATGTGTCATTTCAGATTGACAGGGCAATGTTTTATATTGGAAAAGAAGGAATAGAGAGAAGATGGAACAAAAAGAAGGCTTAGTACAGAAAGGTAAACAATATGGGATATGGACTCATAAAAACGTGCCATCTCCTGTAATTACACAAGAGTATGTGTGCACTTGTGAGACTATGAAAGAGAAAAGAGCGCAGGGGTGGCAGCTGTAGTATTAATTAGGCAGGTGAGATGAGTGGACTGCATCATTACATTGGCAATTAGACTGCAGTCTATTTTTCTAGCATGCCTCTGGGTCTGAGAAAGAAAGAAGTGGAAATGGAGAACTAGTTGGGAGACAGAGTGATGTATCAAGGAATAGATTGAGAAAAGCTGCCGGGAGAGAGATTTAAAGGGAGAAGGGGGTGTTATGTGCTTGCAAGTCATGAAAAGGATTTATCGCTAATCCCTCCAGTGATAGTCAGCTTCCATGATCTCCACCACCTTACCAGTCAGTCACAGAACAATGCGATATGGTAATATAATGCGGCCGATGTGACACATTTCCTAGATATGCCTTTCCTTTTGGTGCATTGATGTCATCTTACAGTTGGGTGATGGATGACTTAAACTCTCGTAGAAATGAACAGATGCATTTGGATGCAACACCCCATTGTAATACACAGCAATTCATTTTTCCCTCTGGTGTGCACACAAATGCACTCTGTAAAAGAGTCATATACAAGATGCTAAGAAGTTCCCGGTAATTGCTGAAAATAAGAAGTAATGAGGCCAAGAATACTGCAAAAAGTAGGGCACACCCGTCTTTTACTTGGATAATGAATGGGTTAACAGCATGACTCTTGAGCCAAACAAGTACTCTACTATGGGATCACATGTTAAACAATCCTAATGTTTGTGAAGGTTCTCAGTCATCCAGGTCATCGCAGTCTAAGGAGCTTGGAAAGAAAAGCATCTGGACGTTTTTGACATTTCACCTCTCATCTGAGAAGCTTCTTCAGTTTTAGGAGCAATTGGTGGAGAGTCCCAGATTTCAAGCCCTATGGGAGCGTCCCCAACAGGGTCATGGAGCCCCTATTGATCCTCTTTCTAAACCCACGAGCCAAGGTGTGAAAACGGGTGTGGGTCACAATCAGCCAAGGTTTCAGGTGAACCCATTGTGAAACCTAGCCCCACCCTATCATGTGATTTCCTGAGGTCAAATGGCCCAGGATGTAAGTTAAGGCATCTGGGAAGGGATCTTAAAACTGGATTATAGATGGCAGACAGTTAGATGATGGCATGTTAAACAATGCTAATATTTTACATTTGGATGAATGTCCAGATCACGTTTGACTTTTCATTGCTTTATCCAATTTTGTGACTACAAAACCCCTCAAAAGAAAAAAAAAACACTAGTTATTATTCCTTCCTTATTTCCTTTCTTGTTTCAACTCCATTTTCAGTGTCAAAGCTTTTAAAGAAAGTAGAAATCCAACCGCAGTGGGCATTCCTACGGGAAAACTGTTGGACACAAAATGAGCTTTTTGTCAAGCATTTAGATGCATTTCAGTCACTCAGAAATGTGTTGCTGGGGTCTGAACAAGCTCTTCTCCTTGGGGGATGGTTTGGATGAACAAGCCTGTGCCGTGATGTCTGTGCTGGTCAGGCATTACAGTGAGTGGGACAGAAAGCTAGAGGGAGTTGGCCGCAGTGACTTTGGTTCTGTCACACCAAGGTCTCCACTCTAACTCCACTATAATGAGCCTGTCAGCACGGTGTGAGCCATAGGAGATAGGCTGCCCCCCATCAACCCAGTTTCACAGTCAAGGATGAGTAGCGCTCTCTCTCTCTTTCTCCGTGTGTGTGTGTGTGTGTGTGTGTGTGTGTGCGCGCGCACGTACACTAGAATTGTTTATGGTCTGATTGTTCTTCTGAGCTTTCCCAGTAAACCTGTTGTCATCTTTGCAGGTGATGAGTGCTTTTATCTTTGAAAAAAAGGTGCTCACTTGACCTTTATCATGATCCAGGCCTGTCATACAAATATTCAGCTTACTGATACTGAGGCATGCTTTCAAGCAAAAACATTGCTGCTAAAACAATGTTATTAACCGACTGGTTAAAGGAAACAAACTACCAGCCGTAAGAAATCTAATCTGTGATGTTTAGTTCTTTAAATCACTAAATGTGGGGAAAAGTGGGACTAACAGTGAAAGGGGTCAACAAAATAATTTGTTATTTGATATTGAACATTTTTATCTGTTTATTTCATCACGTCTGGATTATCATAATTCATTGTTCACCTCTCTTATCAAAACCTCCCTGGAATATCTGTAGCTTTTTAGTATTCTGCTGCGACCAAGTCTTGTGACTAAGTCTTCTAAGTAAATCAGTTACATTGGCTCACCATCAACTTAAGGGTTCACTTTAAGTTTCTGGTTTTGACCTTTAGAGCGCTTCATGGACAAGCACCAGCGTACATTGGAGAACTTTTACATCCATATGTCCCCACCAAGTCCCTGAGGTCATGTGATCTGGGCCTGCTGCCTATGAAACTAAAGGAGACTGATCATTTGCACCGTGCTTTGGAAAAGTAGCTAAAAACTATGACTAATGACTGATCACGTTTTGCTATATCAATAAAAAGTGCGTATAAACAGATGAGGGACTGTTTACACAAATTTGCAAGCATGTTGTGTACATAATTCCCTTGCATGTTAGCTTTGAGCCAACAAAGAAGTCTGATGTCGATGAAAACAATCACATTTCTTAGGGTACAACAAACTGCCTAAGCTCTGGCTACCTTCACTTGCTAGCCAGCTAGTTAGCTGGTATAACGAAACCACGGCAGACCCGTCCACAGGTTCAGGCTTTTCTGCATCTCACACACTTTATTTGTGGTTGCTGTTAAGCGTGGCTGCGACTTTCTAGTCGCCAGCCGAACATACACACCAACAACAACAACAACGAACACAGGACCCTACACAGATTTTAAGGTGGCGAGGCGTGATTGTGTTGCCACGCAGGTGCGTCCTTCTTCCCTGCCGTGGTACCGCTGACCACGCCCCACCACAGTTCTTAAGCATAAAGAAATATTTATGTCATTCTACATCGTTAGGTGACACTACAACCAAACCAGCTAAATCAGTGTAGAAGATATGACATGTTTTCTCTTCTGTAGTGGGAAATTTGACATTCCTGTCTTAAATAAACAGTTTTTACATTTATTTTACTGCTGAGTAAAAGAACAAAATGTAACAAGTCATTTTGACTCTCATCATTTCAGAAAGTGTCTACAAATTGGAAAAGGACAAACGACTCCCGAAATTGTACTTGCTGGTGCTGTGTTGGTGTGTGTGTCTGCGTGTGTGTGTCTCTGCTGTTTGCCTGAGCTCAAGCCTGTCTGCGCGTGTATGTGTTTTGCTATAAAGCCTCCCTGATCCAGTGTTAACTGCTCTCATAAACAAGCACCTGCCAGATGTGAGCCTCTGCCACAGAGGACTACTAGTGTCTGGCTGTGAGTGGAATCCATAACCAGAGGCGTCCTCTGCTCACTGCATCCTTTTGTCTCAGACTGATAAGGCAAAGTCTAAAGTTAAATACAACTGACCTTCTGCTAAAGTTAAAGCTTTAGTTTCCTCAATAGAAGTATTTCACTGCCTGTGGAAAGACAGATATAAAGATGGGCAGATACATAGGCAGGCAAGGAAAAAAAAAAAGAGAGTTGTCAGCCCTCCACCGGGAAAAATTTAAACAACAGCAGTGAAGTCTGTTCATGTAGAAAGGCCAATCTATGCTTTCAAGAGGGTTTGAAAGTTTGAAAGCTGTGCGTGAAAACCACCTTTCAAATGGTTGCACATCCAGAGCGTACACTGGCAAACCTCACTTCTAAAAATGGAGAAATTCAACAACCACTCCCACCTCCTGCAGCAAAGTGTTTACAGGTGTAAAAATGGACGGATCTTAAATTTCCCTGGCAAATCCTGTCGCCTGCATTTATCAAATTGTCACCTCTGGCTGTGTCCACATACAGGGCTGGACTACACGAGCTGCATCTGTGTTGGCAGTGATGGGAGTGGGCTGATCACATAAATGGGGCTGGACCAAACTTTGGACTATTGTCTGAATAAAAGCCAGAGCAAATCTGCACCAGTAGACAAATTTCCTCTACTCTTGACATCAAGTGGTCCAAATGCTATTCAGAACATAGCAGGGGATATTGCACAATATTTTATTTCCCCTGCAGCCCATCGCATGTCCTAAAATGTACTTTCTTTTGATTGCTGCCTTACTTTAAGAACAATCTTCTTGTACCACATCCAGTGAGGGTCATCATTCTAAAACAAGCATATATGAGTTTGGTTTGGGGCGTTATGTTTGATCAACGTTGTTTGTATGTTTGTATAATATTTGGGTCCTTTATGGGAGAATTGGACTTTTTTAATAATATTTTAAGTGCTCTGGAGTGGCAACTACAGAAGATAGGTTTATGGAATATTTTTAGTGTTAATGTACAGATTAGCATTTGAGCAATAATACTATCACAAAGACTGCGCTCCCCAGGGAAACACCCTGATTTTTACTAACTGTTCTTAATAACCATTGTTGTATTCAGTTCAGGTAAGAACTCTTTTAACCTAAAAACATTTTCTACCATAGTAAAAATGTGTAATCAGCCTGTAACCAAGATCCTGTCCAAGAACCTAACCAAATAGTTTTGGCGCCTATTTTGACCCAATTAAACAGAGAGTGAATTCTTACTATAACTGACAGTCTGGGAGGTTATTTGCTAGTCTGCTTACCTTTTGGACCAATGACCAGCTTTTCAGTGCTTATTCCCCAGCCAGGATATTTGTACTGTTGTAAAGCATTATTTGTGCAAAGCTGCTAAAATCCATTAGATGGAATCAAAAGTTTTTCAAACATCAGTTCACAAACTGGAGAAGAAACTACTTCTTTAGCTAAATTATTAAAAGCCACACTGGATTTTGTGGAAACTCCACATGTTGACGACGCAAATTTTTTTTAATTTGACAGAGATGCTTTAAGAGACACATGGTTTAACAAGATAGTCTAACAAGAAATATCAAGAGATTCATTTTGTCTCCTTTAATAATCTAAAAAAAGTTTTTTATAACTTAGGTACTACTCACAATATTAAATTCTCTCTCATATCAGTTCTCTCTAAACACTGTGTGTCTGACTTGTATTACGCAGTGAGTTGGCACCTGGGACACCTAAATACTCTTTAGTTTCAGTATTCTATGATAATGCTCACTGAGCTGCATGGGGGGAAAGACTGACAGCATCTCTGTGCGACACTGTGTTTCACTGTTGGAAAGACATATAATTTCATCTTATTTCAGTGATGAACAGTGAGAGTATGAAGTGCAGGGAAATGACAACTGTTATTACACTGAATATCTCACCCACATGTGATTACACACCACTTCACACATGAAAAGCTGTCACATGTGTGGAGTAGAATAATATACACGCGTGCACCTACGCTAAAATTATCCAGTGCGATATGTGTTAGAAGATCTGTTGAGCCGATCCCAGATGTAACTTTGCCAAAGTTACCATGACGATGAACGTGCACGAGTTCGGTAATTCAGTCTGCTCAAGTCTCCCAAGTGCTGCATGCTGTCATGACAACATATCCGGTTAAACAGTATTCTTGTTTTGTTATGCAGCCTCTGTGGGCTGTTTATGAATCATTCACAGCTATTTATGACCCTTTGAAAAGCAAGTCATGGCTAATTTAGGGCAGAACGCCCCACACTCATTGGTTGTAAATGTGTTATTGTGACATGCATGGAGAGATATTCTAATATAATAGGCTGGTTAGTGGAAGTGTGCCAGAGTTGCACGGTAAAGTATTCTGGCAGTGAAAATGGGCTTTTCTGTCACATAACAGTTAGACAGGTTGCCTTTGAAAAGGCCTGGTGTTAGAATTTCCTGCTGCCATGAAACACACATTGAAACAGGCACGCTGTACAATGGAGCACGTTATTGCTTCAGGGTGAGCAAGACAGATTGCTGTATTTTGTTGAGCTGGATAAAGAAAGACAAATGAGAAAGATGGAACGAAAACAATATTTGCCGTTCTAGCTTTCTAAAAATAATTGGCACTAAATGGCATTCCTTGTTGAAGCCTATAGACTGGTCCTCATCATCCAGGCCTCAGGCCCAATCTGACACTGTATACTCCATGTCAATAACCTATTCCCAGCCTGAGTTGCCCCTCAGTGTAACAGATTCAACTCGATACCATGTGAAAACAGAATAGGAGACGGATCTAGTTTTGGTTTCACACAATCTTCAGGTTTAATTATGCCTTTGGCATGAGCACTGCAGTCATTATTTCTATGGCTGCAGGCACAGAGTTGGGGAGGATTTTCTCTTTTAAATTCCTAAATTCCTGAGTCAACTTTTGACCCAGCCTGTCGGTAATTGGGATGCTTATCAACACAAGTGTCATGTTAAGGTGTTTCCCTGCTCAACAGGATGCTAACAGTCATTAAAAATGTTTGGAGGGAAAAAAAAAAGGCTATGAAAGGAGTTTATGACAGCAATCATTAATTTCAATTTAAGGAAACAACCATGATTTGGACTGTGCAAGAGTTGAATTGATTGCTTTATACTGTAAAGTAAAAGAGAGTTGAAGGCTGACAGATAATTTCGAGGAGCGCTTGATAATCTGTTGTTGTGTGTGGGGAAATTCTCTTTTATTTGAGATGCAAGATCCACACACATAGAATATGTGCACAGTATTATCATGCCTAACACAAACATCATGATTAGCATTCAAGTGAGTCTACAGAGACTTTGCAGTTGTAAGTGGCATGTTGACTGCAATCAGAAACGTAATTATACATTTTCACACCAATCTGTCACATTCTTGAAGGTTAGAGCGGTGGTGGTTGGCCAGACAACGATCGTTCAAAGCACACCTCCAACCCCTTCGAATGCAGCGTCCTTCTCACGCCGTCTCTTTTTTTTTTCTTGACTGTAACCTCAACAGGCACATAATTACACACAACTCCTCCACTCACAACCTTGGTGCTATTTCTGATTCATCTGTCTGTAACACATATCAAGGCCACCGCCAACACAGCTTTTTAATTTCCCACCTGGGCAGTGTCCAAAGTCTGTGGTATCTTTGGAAACAATATCCTAATACACACATTTATGTCATCCCAAATTGTTTTTCTCTGCCTAAATCAGCTAGCAAAGAGCAGTGAATATGACAGATGGCATGAGCAAATTATTTCATTTTTAATTTCTGCACGGGCTGCAGATTCTTATTTTAACTTACATATTGTTAACTCAGCCTTCATACACAGGCAACATCATTAGTCCACAGACACTGTGTGTTGCTATGTGCCTTTTAAGTCTGATATAATTAGCCAATCCTGGCTCCAAATGCTGTTTCAGTTCCCAAAGGTAAACGTAAACAGAAGTACCATACAGGTTTAAAGAACTGATACTCACTTAACTCAGAAAGTAATCATTTAAACTGTTCTCAAGCAGTCTAGGGTCAAATGGTGTCCACCATTTGACCCTAGAACTGAAGAAGCTTCTCGGATGAGAGGTGAAACGTCTTCAAGCAACTTAAAGAAGTCCAGACGCTTTTCTTTTCAAGCTCCTTAGACTACGATGACCTGGATGACTGAGAACCTTCACAGACATGTTCTCAAGCAAAACATCCAGGCATCCATGGCAAAGAGGACTTATGAGGTTGAGCAGATGTTCAGTTCAGTTTGCCAGCTAGCTAGTAGACAGTTTGTATATATCATTTTCTGGCTAAGATATAGAAAAATATACCAAGTCATCACTAGTCCAACAGAAACACAGCAGTAGAAAAAAATGCCCTGTTCAAGTTTAAGGGTCAGGGTTCAACTGCTCTCAAGAGGTCAGTCAGTTAGTTAACATAGAAAGAAAGATGTACCCATTGTGAAGTTACTAAAGCTCTGTGTTTTCAGCATTACCATTTTGGTGTATTTGATTGTGACATGGAGCATCGCTGCATGCTCATTGGTTAAAAATCCCTAAAAGAAATCAGGAGGGGGTCACTGATTAAGGATGGCAAGGGACATTTTCCCATCAGAAAATGATACACAACACCTGCTGTTACCCATTTGACTGAGACAAGTGCCGATCTGTCTGTATGTCTCTGTAAAATTTTATTTCTATACAAAAAGTCTTGTGTCTCCTTCCTTAAATGATTTTGTAGGTTTACCTTAAGGGGTTGCCACACATGACCAGCACAAACATAAAATTGGACAGGGGCGGATTGGCAAATGAAAAGCTTTTTGGGACTTGATTCTTTTCAAAAAACAACAGATCCAACTCTGACTTGGAATCAGAAACTGTATTATTCATTCTCAGTGTGTTGCTGCTTAATGAGACTGGCACCTTCTCGTCTCTGGAGTAATTAGGTTGCAGAGCTTTTTCTATTTACACGTTCTTTTCCGGAATGTCCCATCACACATTTCTTGGAAAAGGTTACTGTTATCACCTCGTTTAATACCAGGATTAGAACATATGGGTTCATTATAACCACTCTGGTGGTTAAACACCAACCAAGATGATGCAGTTATGAGCTGCTTAGAAGTAGTCTATCAAATAATGTAAATGTCAGCACTCTGCTTAATCTTAATTTCCTTTTATTTACACAAATACTTGAAATAAGGTAATATAATTCTAAAAAAAATAATATTTGTACATAACAAACATAACAGCAGCAAAACAAGCAACAAAAAAGGGATGCTTCTTACCAAAATATCAGAACAGGGGAAAAAAGCGAAAATCTAAATCCGATTCCTCCTGTCAAATTAAATGAAAACCCTAGCTTCTATTTGAGGATATACTCTTATGTCATTTTTATTGAAGACATATTGCACTTTTTAAAACATCATTATAACTTACTTTTGTCAGTTCAGGAGGGACAATTATTCTTGCCTGAAGGGTTTAAATTCACTAATGGGCTTGTAAGAAATGACAGACATATGTTTCCATAGCTTATTATAGAAAATATCATAAGTGTTACTATGGAAACTACAATGAGACCTCACCCCCTTCCTCTCCATACAGTAAAGGCACGTCTACCATAGATTGGAGACATCAAAGGACATGTGCCTCTCTCTCCAAACTCAACATTTGATAGGCCAAAAAATACAAAACAAAAAACAATAGCAGAGTCACTGTTAAATTTTGTGAGGCTATAGGAAATTCTTCTAATTGCATTATATGCTGGAGGTGCAACAATGAATGTTATGTGTTTGAGCTGTTAGTGTTGCTGAGCTGGGGTTATTTTTGTTTTAGACTGCTCTTCCCTATTTTTCACAGAGCACAGATCACTTAAGAATCTCTTTAGAAATTGCACTGCAGACCCCATGACACATTTCCAATATATCCTGTCTTCAGTTTAATGAAAGAAAAAACTCATCAACTAAACCAACTTGGATATTTTAGCCACAGAGACACAGCACAATCTAGTAATTAGGAAACATGGTTTAAAATAAACCAGAGAAAATAATGAAACAAGCAATCAATCAATTAATCAATACTTTTTCTGGCTTTCTTAGATCTCTTGATCTTCTTTTTTTGCGAGTCTCTGCCCTGCTCTGTTTGTCCATCTGTCTCTTGGTTTTATTTATGTCTCCCTTCTTTGAAACAACCTCCATGGCTAATGATCTGCCATGACCTCAGCGCTCTTTAATTGAATAATAAATGAGCAGATCTTATCCAAGGCTCATCTGCAGCAGACTGAACACACACAAACAAACATTCGCACAATGCATCCTCCAAGGTCATGAATGAAGAACAAACTCTGACTTGGTGTTGAATTTCCAAAGGTTTTAAAATCATATATTGCATTTGTAGGGCTTATAGGAACTTAAACTAACAATAACAAAATGTTTACTTGACTGAAATCCTTTTCAATCCCCAGAAATCAGTATTCACTATAGTGCCAATAAATGTTCAATGAAAACCTACTGAAAAATGTCATTTTCCCTAATTTCATTAAACATGCTCTGATAAACACACTGGCTGCCCAGAATCCGATGGTTAGCTTAACAACTAGCTGATCAGGACAGCTGAATATCAAATGTGCAAAGGATAGATAGTATAACGAGATTAAATCCTATGTATAATGACAATAAAGGCTTTCAATTCAATTCAATTCATTAGATATTTTCTCAAGGTAGACCAAAGCAGAGATCAAAGAAGAGTAATTACTTAGGTAAAGGAAAAAAAAAAAAACATGAATCTAACTTCAGTTAGATCAACAAGACAGTTTCCTACCAGTAACACCGGAATAACACCAAGGATAACTAGACTCACTACTGGTTATCCCATCTTTGAGAATATTTGGCATCGCCATCGTAATGTCTTGAGACCAGATAGAACATGAAAAGTGGGCCTGACTGAAAAACTGAGATGCTTTGCACATTCATAATTGTCAAGGTTAACCAAGACTAAAGCTTGACGTTCTTCATGTTTTTCTTTTTACCACTATGTGAAGTGTGATTTACAGAATAAACACACTAGTGAGCAAGATCATAAACCTATCAGGAAAATGTTTACTGAGGTCATAAATGAGCTGTTTTCCAATAGAGGTCTATACAGTCAAGAGAATGTTGTCAATCTGAACCCTGAAAAATGGGAATAAAAAAGCCCTATAAAAGTGGCAAAAGAGTCACACTCCAGCAAACACATTTTTATAATTTTCCTCCAAGTGAATGAGGCTACTGGAGGCTAACTCGGATCCCTGTTCTGAAAGTGTAAATTCAATGTGCAAAGTACAAGTGCAAAGGGTGACCGAGTACATGGTGGTCCTTGGTGGGCGAGTTTCTGTGGCAACTTGATTACACAAATCTCTCAGTAAGTAAGATGGAAGCTGCACAATTAACTTGAACAACTGAGGAGCAAATAATTCCCATAAAGAGTGATCTCACTTAGCGTCAAGGTCAAGAAAAAAAACACTGGCGACTGTGTGTAGGTTATGAATATGGAAAGTTGTTAGAAAAAGACATGAGAGGAAGAGAGAGAAACTGTGGCCAGTCCAGTACAACGATCCAAGGACTGGGGGAGGAAGCTGTTTTATCAGAGCTGTTCAGAGCCCAAATTACAGCCCCATAACCATGCTCCCACTCCCTGATCAACTTAATGGGCACACTGGGGCTCTAGGCCCTCTGCCATCCTCATGCGCGTCCACACATGCATGATTACACATGCACGCACGGTTTCACACACAGTATGTACACATATAACTGAATCAAGCCACTGGAAGCCAAAGATATCAAGGAGGGATGGTGGTGGTAGTACTGGGGGTAAGATGACAAAGACAGAGAGGAAGAGAGCATGTGTGTGTGTGTGTGTGTGTGTGTGTGAGATTTGGACGAAGGGGATGAGCCGGCCGCCAGCTGCTGGGAGGTTTGGCATGGATATGACAGAGCAAGGCTAGCCATGGGGCGTGACAGCATCTACACTAAGTCCCCATACAAACAAGTACACACACACACACATACACACACACACACACACACTGCATGCTCAGAGACAGGCAAGAACACAACACATCAATCCATGACTGCCAAGCAGCAGGAATGCTCCTTTGCTTGTTACACTGTGAGTGCTAAGTGACCTGCATGTTTAATGTGTGTATGTGTGTGTTGGTGTTTAGACCAACGTTGGAAACACTTCTGAACTAAGGCACAAATCAAAAAAAGTTGTTAAGCTATGCAAAGGCAACTTTTAAAGATGGATCGGGATTTAAAAATCACAAAACATTTATTTTAGCAAATTTAGAACAGAATCAGCAATCCAAAATAATTACAACCTACAGTCAATTTAAAACAATTTTCATGCTTTTTTTTTTTTATTTCAGTTTTGAACAGTCCTGCACTCTTTACTAGAAAATGCATTTTAGTCTGAAATCAAACCAACAGACTGAAACTTTAAAACACAGCAACAACAACAAAAAGTAATGTGCACTATTACCCAAAATTTTAAGCTTCCTTTATGTAAAAGCAGTTGCTTTGTTAGTTGATCCTAGCAACAATGATGTTGATGTGGCACAATGAAAATTATCATTCACTTACCAACAAAAATAAAAGAATTTCACAAGTACTGTTAACACTTTCTCATCCTGCAAGTGACTGGTGGCAGTACTGGACAGTAAGAGATCATTTTCATACCTTCACATGATGTTCACATTATGAGTTTAAAGGGTTTACGGTGTCACTGTTTTGTTTTCTTTTACTTGGTGGTTTGGTTTAGGCTCTATACATACTTGGCTGGACACTGAAAATAGATTTAGGCAAAGTTATTTGGGTTAAATTATGCTATTTACCATATTCACCTTGCATGTTAAAGAGCGACTCTATGCTTTTATGCTACCCAATGCATTTAAATGTGACTCAGACCTGACAAGAGCTGAATGAGACCTATCTTACTGCTGCTATAATGTGTTGTGGAATTGCACCAATGACAAATGATACCTTCTGAGTATCTCTGAGTTGCCAGCAGTGTTGACAAAACATCAAATATTTGAAGGCCTAAAAATAAGAGTGGGCTGGTATTCTAGTATCGCTAAAGTGTGAACCATAATGTCTTCACCATTGCTTTGAATGCAAATGCAGCAAAGGTTTCTTATGTCTGGTATTCACTGGAATCACATCAGTCCTCCACTGGCATCTGGCACAGCACCAGAAGTCAGGAAAACTATACACTTTCATTAAACTGGACCCAACTAATCATGTGTGAAGGTTATAGTATATTAAATGGCCGTGAGTGGTAAACCCCCAAAGTAATTGGGCCACTTAACCTCTACTTGGTGTTTTTTTGATAATTATTATTATTTAATGTGTAATGGCATTTCACTTCACCAATTTCCACCATCAAGCATTGGGCCTTGAAATAAATGGCATCCGTTATAATTCTTTTTTTTTTCCTCCCTCCCACATCAGCCCTGTAGATTGGATTTATTTATTGGTGCCTTTGCTTCACTCGTGCCTTCACGCTGTCTGTTGTTTTGCTTTCTCAGTTTCTATGTGGCTGTTTGGAACCCAAGTCGAGAAACACAAGGTCTCAGGGGAACTGCATTTTTTTCTTCCATACTCTTTCATATTTCTTCTTGCTCTGTCTCTGCCTGTCTCTACAGTGCTGTTAAACTCCCCAGCAACCTTCACATGGTTGCCATAGTAACCACATATCCACCTTCACTTTGTGCATGAATGTGTGTTTGTGTACGTACGTTCTGGATTCAGAATATGAAAGTGTGCGAGTGTGTGCGCGTAAAAGACCTCAGCAAAAGTACTACTTTTCTAATATATCACATCTCTCAACACACACACACACACACACAGAGACACACAGACTCATAAAGAGGTAATTCCAGTATCCACTAAAAAAGAAAGTTTATACTTATCTGCATTCATATCTTCCCCCGTTTTTATTCACTGTGCTACGCCGTCACTGCTTCCATAGAACTTAAGAGGGTAAGTAGCACCCAGGTGCTGCTAATCAAATATAAGCTGCGCTCGAGCATTTAGATTAACACAATGCCAAGGAGGAAAGACATCAGCAAAGATCTTAGAAAAGCAACTATTGCTGCCCCGGGAAGGTTTAAAAGGCCGTTTCAAAACAATTTGAAGTCCATGACATTCTACAGTGAGAAAGATCTGCATGTGGCAAACAATGAAGACGGTCACTAATGGTCCCAGGAGTGGACATCGCAGCCAGTTTATTACACGCTCAAACTGTGCAGTGCCCATAATGCAAAATCTCCGATCTGACTGGCCTCAGTTAGCATGTTAAAGTACATGAAAGAAATGTAGGAAAAAAAGGTATGGCAGGAGAAACACTCTTCTCTCTAAAAAGAACATGGCAGAATGGCTTTGGTTTGCAAAGTTGCACCTGAACATACCACAACACTGCTAGAAAAATGTGTTTCGGATGGAAGAGTCCAAAGTGGAGAAGATGAATAGCATGTCAGGACAAACACCTCATACCAACTGTCAAGCATGGTTGTGGACAGGTAATGGGCGTATTTTACAGTCACAGCACCTGTGCACCAAGCTGACCATGAACTCCTTTGTATACCACAGTATTCTAGAGTCAAATGTAATGGTATGTATGTATGGAGGTATGTATTTGGAGAATGATCTCAAGCGCAGCAGTAAATTTAAAACAGAATGGTTGAAAAAGAAAAGACTAAAGGTGTTGCCTTGGCCCAATCAAAGTCCAGACCACAACTCCAAAATGCTGTGGTGGTACCTTAAGAGAGCTGTGCATAAACTAATTCCTGCAGACCTCAATGAACTACAGCAGTGTTGTAAGAAGAGCATGTAAAATCCTTCCACAATGATGTGAGAGACTGAAAAGCCCTTTAGTTGCTTATTTATTTTAAAGGTTGATCTACAAGGTTGACCCATCCATCCATCCATCCATAGCGAGTTGTGGTAACAAGTGGCTAAATGGCTATTCCAGACATCTTTTTCCCCAGCCACACTTTCCAGTTTCTCACAGGGAATCCCAAGACAGTCCCAGGCCAAATCAGATATATAATCTCTCCAGTGGGTTCTGGTTCTACTCTGGGGTCTCTCCTCAGAGTTCGGCATTCCCTGTACACCTCTAAAGTGAGGCATTCTAACCAGGTGCAACGTCAACCACCTCAACTGGCTCAGGAGTACAGCATTTTGATTTAGTTTTTACTAAATACATATTGACACAATATAACATGCCAACTGTTATTATTCATCTGGGGTTGTATTTATCATTTTTTTAAGAACAGCTGATTTATTCTTATTATGTCTTGATACATATAAATTTGAATTATAAGAGTATATAAAAAAGATGGTAGCAAAATACTAAATTTAAGGCTCCAGAACAGATACTAGTGTTAGAAACGCAGTAAATCAGAAGCCAGATGGTGTACAGTGATTTATGTGCTTAGTCTGCAGTATTATTTCAAATGTCACAAATATAATTCATCCACTGTTTGTTGCATACTTCTGCTTCCTGATGTCTTATAGTGGTATCAATAACATCACGGAACAATAAAAATATGATATACCAGAGATCTGCAATATTTGAATTGTGATGTATTGTAAAAATGGAATATTTTCAGGTGCAATAACAGCACAAAGACAGAGGGATTCATGAATTATTCAAACACATACACCGTTTACATTCAGAGGTTTTCACCTTGACACTATGACACCATCACACATCCTCTGATGTATCTGTGTTTTGCATAAAAAACAAAGAGCTCTAAACAAACTGACACTTAATTCCAAATTAGCCTGAATTAATCTGTCTTTGTCAGATTTAAGTGTAATTAGAGAATCATGACTATAAACAAATCAAGAATCTAAAAAAAAAATCTGTGACTTTGTGTAGAAAAACTGACCGAAAGCAAAGAGTTTGAGAAAAAGAGTAAGGTTTAAGCTCCAAAGCAAACTGATTAGATTTAGGAAATTCTGTTTCTGGATAAGCTGAGAAAACTCAAAAATATCTAGGCAATCGAAACTTCGGACTGTTGGTGGCTTTATTTTAGAAGAATTTTTGCTACTTGATTTTTTTCCCACGTAACTACAAGGTCAACAACAAACTTTTGTTTTGGCAGACATTTTTACACCTAAATCCCTTCCTGTTGCAGCCCTCCCATTTATCCATCCAAGGCCCAGTGGTCGGGGTATGCAAGCCGATTTTACTTATTTTTCTTTTTTCTTCATAAATAATGTGGGAAGGGGTTGTGCCCTTGATGTTGGGGCTAGATAGAAGAATGCTCTTAAATTTGTTTGACAGTGTTATTCAGAAACAGTGAGCATAAGGTACATTATATTCACCAAGAAAAAAACCTTTGAGAGCTCCCTGCTTGTTTCCCCAAAAGCCCCATATTTCTTAAATCTCCACATCTGCATTGATGAACTGTGCTGATCCCCAAGCTAAATGCCGCTGGGCACCGTAGCTCAGAAAGGAGACGTACTGTATTATTCATATGGACAAATGTTCAGCGAGGGCCTCTCTGGGTATTATGTTGAGATTGTGCTCTCTAGCTTTCAGGCTAAGGGCAATAAAAATCAAAAGAAGGGTTACTATAACGAGTGAAATGAAAGATTTTATAGTAACACAAACTAGTCGGGGTGTTCATTTCACTACTGCACTAAAATCCAGATGCAACATACAAACAACCACCAAAATAAAATGTGTAGAGCAAGAAATTTTTTACCAGAAGGTACTCCAAAACTGATTTTGTTCACTAGCCACTTAATGCATAAGTTATGTTGTTATTTGGTATTTTTTTCATTATATAAAGCCACATCTGATATTATTTTCACAGGCCTCATAGGCATCCCTTTTTACATGTTATTGTGTCATCCGTGTTGGGGCTTCGGAGAGGAATGACATTTCATGAATGAGAATACATTTCACCCAGCTCGCAGAAACAAACCACATCAAAAACAATATATACATATAATGCAAGTACTGCATATCACAGACCATATCATATCATGCAGTGATACCTGCACTACCTAAGCTGAATATGATCTAGCTTATCCTATTATCATATGATATACAGTATGCATTCACATCACAAGCGTATCACACATGCTCGCATCACTGGCTCAAACCCATATCACCAACACAGAAGAGCGTGCTCGCCAGTGGCATCTTCTCTTATCCTGTCGCACAGATGCGGAACATTAAAGGAGTTCGCTGATCGGGCCCCAGGACGCAAAACATGTTCAGCCAATGGGATCATCAGGAGGCATCAAGTGATGGCAGCAGACAGATCATGTTACAGAGATGCAAATCATGAGAATCCAAAGTGTGTTTCTATGTGTGTGTTCCTTGATGTGCACTTGATGTGTGTAGAAGGTTATTAAACCACACAACTGTGGGGCTTATGCACAAGTGTCAGATTATTATTTGCATGGAAATGGCAACAAGAAATGCCACAAACTTTCTCCTCTTTTCTTCACCCAGCATTGTATCGCACGATTCGACAATTTAAATTTTTTGTGTGTCATTTTAGAGCCAACCCGCCAAACATGGTTGAGGTATGGATTAAGGTGTCATGTTTGGATACATGGATGGGTGTATGTGTGGGTGTGTGTGGTCTTTCAAATCTCCTACTACATAAATTTGTAAAATAGTAGCCCTTGTGGATTCAATTATATTGATATGTGAATTTTATGTTTGTTTACAGGCCTCTGTTGTGAAATATGTGCCATGTTTACTGTACTGCACATGAGCTGCTACTTTCCTTCCCCTCAGTTAGTGTGTCAATCCTGTATTGCATAACTATCTGGAATGTGCCAGCTCTAATTAACCAGGTCAAATTCCTGCATCTGCTGTATCCTACTCAGCAAATTAAAAGTCCTCTCTTCCTTCTACTCAGGGATGAAATCCAGTGCATCTCTCTTTCCCGTAAGAGTGTTATGCCTGCTGCTGCTGCTGCTACTGTTTTCATGCTATATTTTTATGTTTTCAGAATATTTCACAAGCGTGACCTACAAAGCAGGTTTTAAAACTCTGTTGTCTTTGAAAAATAGGTTTCACGATTGGAAAAATCAGCACTGTGGTACGGTGGTTAGCACTGTTGCCTCACAACAAGAAGATCCTTGGTTTAAATGCAGGCTGGGGCCTTTCTGTGTGGAGTATGCATATTCACGCACTGCTTGTATGAGTTTTCTTCGGGTAGTTTCTTCCCACAGTCCAAAAAACAGACTTGGCTTAGCTAAACTGTTGATTCTAAATTTGTTGTAGGTGTGCCAGAGCATGGACAATAAAATGATGCAGACAATGACTATTGCAAAGAGGACTAAAACACACACACACAAAACATGCTTATACTTTAAATAATCCAATGTTAGGTATTATTGTGTGTTCCTTGCTTGCAAATCTACTAGAGAGCAGCTGCTGAAGAAGCCAACTCTGTTTCCCTTAATTCAGCACCACGGACAGCTACTCCATCAAGCAATAGAAGTAATACAATGCCATCATAACTGCTCCTTTGCACTCCAGTGTGGTCCTTTCTGATTCATTTAAGTCAGCATCACCAATGGCCCATAATAGACTAACATGACATGCAACTGCTGACTTTATGAAGTGACGCAGATGATCATAATGATAATGATAATAATGTAGCATTCAGTGAACTCCATATGTGTGTGTGTGTGTGTGTATGTTTGATCTCCTGAACTTATATATGCTTTTGATCTTTCTTTTTATATATGATAAGAATCATATTTAGATATTGTACACACTTTAAACACCAGCGATTACTGTGTAACACAAGATTATGTAATTGTTTGATTAAAAGTTGTTACATGGTTCTTACTAACCTGATTTCCCAAATTTTACATGATGTGTGTGATAATCTGGTTAGTGTGCAGAAAGATGGGAAGTAGCCCGCAGGAGTCTGATTTAAATCAGAAAATAAAGAAGTGAAATGAGGGGTTTTCATTGTGTTTTTCCCAGTTTATTTCATTGATAAATCTTCTTAAAAGAATTTACTTCAGGGTCTTTTTCTAGCTCTATACTGCTATTAATATATGAAGCACTTCAAATCCATTTCACTCAAATATTGAGCCATTGTAAATTTAACACTGTAATTCATCACAGTGACAAGTGTTCCAAGTCGACTACTTAGGTTTTATTGCCTCTAATTTCCAGCTTCATGAAAGATAACTTGCTCAGTTCAGATCTGGTGCTAATAAAATTATTAGTCTTCCTGTAAGCATACTGAATGTTAAACCAATCAACATGCTGATTACAATCATTTGCATGGTTTCTGTTCAAAAGGTTGGCACCACAAATAGTAACCAAGCAACTGGAGAAACCAAAGTCAAAGCTACAATTAGCTACAATTAGTTGCCATTTCAAAGTGGATCAGTTGCTAAGGTTGTAAAAATAGATGAACAACAAGAAAGAAAAAGACTGTCGTAAAAAGAGAGTTTCCCCTTTGTTTTGCTTTTTCTTGCCGTTAAACAGAGAAGGCCAAGTGAAGTACAAATAGGCTGTAATTACTGTGGCTGATTGATAGTATGTCTTATAGCTGGGAATATGCAACTTATAAAAGAGTTGTGCTTTGTGCAGCTAAAACACAAATGTATAAATAGCAAACATAAATGGAAAACAGCTCTGTAAGAAAGCAAGAATTAAGTGTCACTGAATTCACAGCTATATTTTTTGTCATTCTTCTGTGAAAATTAGTTAACAGTGAAGAAAAGAACTTACAGCAACATTAGGTCTTTGCTTTAATGTTATTATAAAGCATTAACAAAGTTGCTAGAACGGCTGCTATTGACTGCAGGCCGTGACAGTATGTTACTGTATCTTATTAAAAGTTCATGATATGTTAATTAAAGTTGCCATGTCACAATCTTTTATAGGCTAAATGTGTGGGTTTACTGCATATATATTTGTCTCTCAAGTAGTGGTTTTAGTTTGGCCAGTGTTTGGCCAGTGTTACAGTAAAGTACTCATTAATGGGCACTTATTTAGTTGGACAACCTGCATTTGTGAGAACTGAGATACTGTCATCATCAAAGTACATCTATTAGCTTTTCTCAGGAACTTATTGAGGATATGAATAGATCACAAGATTCTCATACACTCAAAAGCCATCAGCTCTTTTTTAATCTTAAGAACCACAGTGAATACGCAAGTGACCCAATAAAATGCACACCACAATGCTGGGACATGTATACATGACAAGCTGGATAACATCATAACATCATAACACAAGGATATACAGAAGAGCTTTTATACTGGAGGTACAAGGCGGTTGTAGCTCATGATAAAACGCAGCACTTAAGAGCACATACATTGTCAATGTGTCGACTGTGGCTGTAAGGATTTTCTGACACAAGAGAGAAGAATTTGCATATAGACTCCATGAATCATTAATAAGGAGATTAATTGATGCTGCTATTCATTAATGAGGCAGGGACGCCGAACAAGGTTTGACACGTCAGAGTGTCATGGCATGAAAGTGGATTAGTCTTGTCTAAGAAGCCAGGACACCGTTATTTTGTGTACTAAGTCCCTTTTAATACTGGGGAAAACACACAGGCTTAACTGTGTGCAAATGCACATTTGACTTTGTGGCATTGTATCACTTTGACGTGTGTGGCCACGTGTGAGGTTCAAACGTGGGTTGGGAGCATAAAGGTGCTTTCTCTGTGGTGTGCCAGCAGCGGCTAGCAGCCAGGATTAGTGCTGACAAATGTGATTTCAGGTAAATATAAATGTGACAGCATTTTATAAAAATGACTCTTAACTTTCTGAGCAGCAAAAACAAGGCATTCTGCCATGCATGTTTGCCTAAGTAACTAATGACAGTAGATAAGTCAGTGTTCTACTGGGGATGCACTCAACAATCTAGATTGGCCGCAAGCACCAATCTGTTCAGTTCAGTTCTATGTTGGTCTGTATTTACTACTCCAGACGTCAGAGCAACCATAGCATGCAGGACCACTGCAAAGAAACAACTTTTCTTTGCATGTCTGCAATTCACTTAACCACGACTGCGAGATGTGGTCATGTGACTTGACACAAATGAAGAACTCCCGACTGCTTCTTTCCCTCGCTTGCTCTTGGCCTCATTATGTTTGGTTCAGCAAATGGTAACACGACGTGTTGTCATCAGATCGATTAATATCATCATCACTTCATGTGTGTCCTCTCAGTTCAACTTTTTCATGGCCCGTTTGTGTTGTTGGCGTGCTGCTTTTTCTGCGGTATTTATTCATGTTAATGATTCTTGTTTTCTCTATTATATTGTATTTCTATGCATTTCTGGGAATAGGGATGAGGTCAAGAGATTTCCCTGTATATCTGAAAAGCCCTTTTCATTTCAAAACTGGACACTTTTATCTGTGCCAGCACAATCCAAAAATGACCCAAATTCCTTAATCCCGAAAACTTCTCATACTTGCAACTGAAGCTAGTTTTGATTTTTCCCTTTTCTGCACGTGACTTTGTCTCAATCAGTATTTAAGCATCTGCTTTATGCTTCCCTTAGTGTAAGTTTGTATGCATCAGTATTTGTCATTTGAATATCAATAACTTACTAACCATAGAGCCATGAGATCTTTATCAATTTAGACAGACTGACAATGGCAGAATGAGGTTAAAATTGTAAATTACCAATGTTACATGTAATCACACTTCATGAACCCCTTTCTGCAAGAAAAGCCACAGAAGGCAACAGCGGCACAGATTCCAGTAAGGATAGTCATCATACACTGGCCTGTAGGCCCAAAGAAAGAGCACAGGTCCATCCTATAGTCATGCATTCTTCCAATATTTCAAGGTTCTGGATAGAGGAGGTGAACGCTGAGATCATTCTTGTCACGTCTCCCTGGAGTTCTTCTGCTTCTAACCTCTATCTGCCTTAACTCTACCCCTTAACTTCACCTCCTTTTTTGCTCCCAATTCTTCTCTTCTTTTAGACTTTCTCAACTGCATAATTCAAGGCAAGGAGCAACCTATGATCAGACAAAGAAAAGAAGAGTTTTATTTCCAAGAGGTAATAAATAGTTAAGGAGTGGGGGGGAAGGTGCATTTTCTTAAGCTGTGTTCCTACATTTTTCAGTTTCTAGTGAGGGTTATTCTTGAAATGAGAGCATGAGTATTTTTAACTGCATTCTTAAATGTTTTTTTTTTCTCCTGTCCTCACTTGCCTTAGCCATTGTATCTAATCAGCAGAAATCCTCAGTATTGAGCTTAATCACCACTCAAAATACAAAGTTCAAACTTTAAAGACTAGAAAGTGCCAAATGCATCTTGTCCTGTATAACAATAAACCCACAAAAGCAAAGTCACAAAAAAAACATACTGAATAGAAAAATAATATTAGACTTAGATTATTTTCTTTTCATTGAAATGAATGCAATTATTTAGCACTTTATATTTTGTTCACCATAAATGATTGCTGGCCTGTGTCTGTAAAATTATCATCAAGTGCTGAATCATTTTCATAATCATGACATTTTTAGTGACTGAAAGTAGAATGTGGGGGGTTATGGATAATGGATAATGAATTAAAAAATAATTAAATAAAATCCAGCAGTGTCATTACGGGTCTCAGTCTCCAACCTCTTATGTATACATAGAGTTTTTTAATTTGGAACATCTATTGCAGTTAATGTAAATCAATTTTAATCAAGTTTTCAGGTTATACTTTGGTTCCACATAAAAGCATACGTTTAAGACATTTATAAGGTACAAAATGTGTTAACAAGAACATAAGGTTAAAATCCTTTTCTTTCTTTTGGATCATAGAGTATGTCTACAATAAATTCTCATATTCAAATATTGAACTGTATAAAAATGTTTTTCTCTGTCTGGTATGCCTGAATCTCTATTCAGTGACAAACAAATCAGTCACCAAGGCTGAGACCTGCCCTTCTGTAACAACTGAAAAATCATTAGAAAATAGTTGCCTTCCCAAAATGTATGCATTTGTACTGTAGACTTTGGATTTCAGCCCTTTCATTGTTGCACATATCTGGAAGTTATGAATGTACAAATGAAATCTCTTATAAAACTATTAAGTCTTTTTGCTGTCAGACTCCAAGTTGTGGTCAAGCTGCATCTGGTTTGCTTCATTATCTCCAAGGTGAGTCTGGTACCATTTTTGGGAAATTAAATTGGGTTAACATAGTTTAGAAAGGCATGGTCTCAGTGCAGGACAAATACAAGACCATAACATTCAAGGAACTCTCATTATGATATGATCTCTGTGGTAAAATTGTAGTGAGGCACAGATCAATGAAACAGTTTAAGATAACCTTTCAAGATGTGTTTTCCAAGAGGCACTGAGGCTTCGGCAACTATGAGAAGGAAGACATCTGAAACCACAAAACTCTAACTAACTAGTCTGACTGAGCCTCTGAAGACCTCCACAAAGTTACGAGAACCTGTTAGAAACCAAACCATCTCACCAGCACTCCATCAGTCAGGCCTTTATCAGGCTAGACAGAAGAAGACTCTTGAGTCAACAAGCAATGACAGTCTACTTTGAGTTTAGCATTTAAAGGACGCCACGAGTATAAGGAGGTAGAGGTGCTTGTTGACTTATTATTAATCATGTGCATCATCACATGAGCCACGATGTGAAACGACCATCAACTATGGTTAAGGGTAAACACAGCGCAGGGTAAACCTTGCCCTCTTTTTCTGCCTCTTAAGACTGACATGACGGAGAACCTACACAGAGACAGCAGTGAATACAATTCTTTTGGTGAAGCAGAGCTGTTGCATGATGAAATGGGTTTCTTTCTTGGTGGTGGAGATTTGCAGACTGGTCAGAAATGAAAGAAGAATGAGTTCAGCCCAAGTATACAGCCATAACATTGGAGGGATGACTTCAGGATAAGCTTCTGACTGTCATTGAGTGACACCAAGCCAAAGCTCAGCCATAACCCCCATCAAAAATCCCTTCAGGACAACTGATGTTGGCAGGTCACTGATACTTCTCATCAGTATGAGGTTACATTTACGAAGACTGGGATAAACCACCCAAATCCAGGTGTGCAAAGCTTAAAGAGACTTTAAGACTGGCTGCTGTGTAACTGCTGCCAACAGGAATTTTATAAACCATTGAATTCAGGATCTAAATATAGTTTTGTGAATGACCAGTTTCAGATTTTGATTAATAATGCATTTTTAAAGAAGTCTAAGCATGTGCAGATTTAAATTGAAAACATTTAGAAACCACATATTTTATATATTTACTCAGCCATGACATCCATCATGAGTTGCCTCAGTACCTGATTAATTCTTGTCACATTCAATGAGATATGGGATAATGCCAGGAAATATTGACAGTGTATTGCACTGAAGACCACAGATGCAGTTTGTTCTTTCAAGCTTCCTTTACAGTTTTTATCATGATGAGCACCTACTTTTGTTAAACCTGTTTAAGTCAAGAGGTCACATTTTTTTCCACTTGCCTTTAAATTCCCAGTTATGCCCCATAATTTTCTGTGCCAGCAGTCTTAAATGGAAGGTGAGCTGTCAGTGCAGACTTGGTCACAGCTCAAACATTTCTGAGACGCTATTTTGCAAACATCAGCTGCAGTCAGAATCTTCATCAATTAACTCATATGAATATTCAGAGGTACTTTGCATATCTTTACATAAATCCATAACAACTGCTCTCCTCCCAGAGCATCTTAACGACTGTCTCTCAACTTTGTAACCAATTACAAAGCATTTCCACACTGAACATTTCCACAGCAGACATCGAACTCACTGACAGCATCAAACTGTTCTGCTCCTCAGCACAGAGACAGCATCAGCAATCCTCATCCGTGACTTGATGTCAATCTGAATAAAACTGATTTGTGACTGTTGCATTCATTATCTTTGAAAAGGGAGGGAGAGAGAGAGAGACACGGCACGTCAGGTGGTGTAGTGTTTTCAAGCTGGTGAAAAATCCTTTGGGATGTTTGGACGAGAGGCAGCAGAGTAGGTGAGCTAGACCAATCTCCTTCGCAGCAGGAGTCCTATTACATGGCCTTTTGCGTCTTTCTCTTTATGTGTGTGCGTGTGCGAGTATGAGTACAAGTGTATAACAGCTTTTACATATGCGTATAAAAGCTCACACACAACCAATCCAATTCCCTATTCCTTTTTGCATAAATTGAGCTGAGCTCACTACACATAGAGAGAATTATAGATTATTGCATGACTTGCAGTGAGAAGCTGGAGTGGGGAAAAAAAGAGTAAATGTCATCATATAAATGGTATTATTATGTCTGGATCATGGTTTTGTTGAGTTTTGGATTTTCAAGTCTGTTTTAGACACAGAAATATTAAATCACATGACTCTAGAAATCCCACTACTATCTCAAACAGCATGTTAGTTGTTCTAACTTCCTGTTAAGGAAAGATCAGAATCAGAATCAGAAAGACTTTATTTATCCCCAAGGGGCAATTAACAGATGGGGGTTTTGACATCATTACTTATCAATGCTAGGCTATGTAGCAGAGCATTCTCATCCAGCAGTGTGTCAAGGCTATGAAAATCAATCATCAAGTTCACTGTACAAAGCATCTTTGTTTAAAACATGTTGGACCTGTAGAGGTGTGATGTGCAATGTGCTAACAGATTTTCACAGTAATTAATCCCATTAACTGGCAATGCTGGCATGACGTACAGTCTCACCACCCCCACTAAACCTTTTCCTCGTGCCTTCTATGCTTTTGCATGACATCTGTGTGGCTCAGGAATGTCCATGAACCATTACCATCCCCTGAAGGGTCTCATTAGGTCAGTCAGCCGAGATTTGATTTATTGACCTCTTGTAAGGTATCAAATGCTTTCTGTATGTGCCCCAAAGCTGGGGGTCAACTTGATCAGCTGGAGGGATTGGGTTTATCAGCGAGGCACAACAGGGTTGTGATTACAATGAATCTAACAAAACCGTTTCCTATCTTCTATAAAGTGCTACAAGACAGACAAACAGCTTCTAAAAAAATGTTGCAGGGAATCATAATAATCTTGCTAACAACAGCCACACAAATGACGGTCTAATAAAATGCTACAGTGACAGCCAGATGTGGGTCAGATTAGTATTTTTCACAAGAGCTTAGATTTATTTTCAAGGAATTTATTGGGGGCATTATTTTGAAAATCACCCTGGGTGCTCTAGATGAAATTGTAAATCCATGGTAATCTGCAGGTCATGCAAAGCAGTTGACATTTCAGGGCTATGTACCTTGAAATGGCTGGATTCTTATAACTGGGATGTAAGCCTGTGATTTCATAGAAGCTGTTCTGCCCACCAGCTTTCAGTCGTAAAAGAAAAGTGGTGAACGCCAAGCTCCATTTCTGCATCTGTGCTTGACTGTAGTCATCGGAGTTTGATTTTATTTATTTAAATAAATAAATGAATACATAAACGTGTGTATTATTCCATTCATTTATTCACTTAAAAGTATTGTAAGCAAATAAAAAAGGAGAAACCAACACTGAGGGAATCTGTTGGATCTTCGACACTGGAGGGAACATTATCCTTCCATGATTTAGATCCACTTGCATCTTTAGAGGTAAAGGTCACCGCGGACCAATATAAAACTGCTCCGAGTCATCAACTTCATCTTATGATGAAACATTCTGAAAGAAGGGCCCTCTTCCAACACGACAAAGCCCATATCAATGAAGCATGAGAGAACACTGAATGGTTTGATGAGTGTGAAAATGATGTGAATCACATGCTATGACTTTAACACTCTTAAACCAGTTGCACTAGAGATATTGGATGAACTTGTTAGGCTCTGCTCCCACCATCATCATCAAAGCAGTAAAATGAGGGAATATCTTTTTTCAGAATAATAGCATTTATCCTCTCGTCGGTGACTATGAGAATCAGTGCCAAGGTGGACTAAAGCTGTTCTGGCAGCATGTGCTGCTTAACTCCATGCTAAGAAGCTTAATATATAAAAACAAGCAAAGGGAACAATGGCTAAGAAATACAGCTAACAAAGGTACTACCTCTATGTACATCACCTGTACATCATGCCTCTTTGATAAGTGATGGGTAAAACATGTCTTCTGCAAGCATAGTCCTCTTAGCGCCTCTGAAAAGGGCCCGTTCTCTGTCCTTCAGATGCACTGTAGGAATTAAAACATCCCTACAGATGGCAAAGAAAGATTGATTTCCATGTCACAGGCAGGAGGGTGGTGGGTGGAGGGTGGAGGACGTACAAAAGAGTGAAATTAGAAAAGCCCATAAGCCCACAGAGAAGCAAGTGAGTGACATAAGGAAAAGAGGAACATGAACAACCAAAAAAATAAGATCTCTTAAAAAAATAAAAATAACCCACAACAATCAGACACCATGGAGCACATGGCGACAGTATATCTTTATAGGTCACTTTGGTTTTTCATTTTATTTGTCACAGAGCTGCGAGTTTTCTTAATAATCAGCTTATCAGAAACCAAACATCTCGCCCCAAGGCTCCAACAAAAAAAAAAGCTTTCCCTTTTATTGGACACTATGCTGATGTTCAACAAAACAGGCAGAATAATGAGAAATGAAATGGCACAAGATAGGTATGCAAATAAAAAAACAAAGAGCAGCAATTAAAAACTGCAATATTCCTCAGATTTGGTTACAGTGTGGATCTTAAACTAATACAGTGACTTTGTAGTTGTTTGAGTGAAAAACATGGAATATACATTGAGTGCAAAAGAGATGAATTACTGCACTGATAAGATGCAGTAAATGTCTTGTTCCCACTGTGCCAATATAGAATATTTGAATTTGAAAGCAGGATAGAAAGGCGCTGAGGGAAGAGAGTGGTATTGCTTTATACCATTTACTATTTTTGTATCCCTGCGAGCTATGTAGACATAAATAACACAAAGGGGGAAAAAACCATCGACATAAAGCTATAGGCGCAATTGCAAAGACACCCATGGAAAGATCGGCACTTGGAGCTCAGTTTATATGACTAAACAAGAAGAGAGCGACAGTGAGGGAGACCGTATAATCGTGGACGAAGATAAAGTGTTTCATGAGCAGGGTGATAAAGTGCATATTAAATTAGCCTTAGCTCTATCGATCGCTGCACTGCACCAGAAATGGATGCCTTGCATATCAGAGAGATTCAATTATACTCATATAATCAGCTTCAATTCCTAACGGAGCGCATGTCGGACGGGAGAAACGGGTGAAAGGAGGGGAGGAAACGAAGGACATATATGGAATATTTTACAGTGACAAAATAAATCTCGAGCAGTGGAAGTAAAAAAAAAAATCTGTCTGTTTCAAAGTGAATTACCAAACAATGGAAGAACACTCTGCTTCCATGTGTGCCCTTTCTTACCATACTTCCTATTTTTGCAAACTTGCTCTTTTAACTTCCCCTCCCTTTATTCCTTCTTCCAAAGCTTATTTCCTCTCATTACTAATTCATTAGTCATATTTATTGAAGGGGTTCACTCTAAGGGGGGATCAATGTCTTATTTACACATTTAGACAATCTATGGACTGAGCTGCGATTAACTGGCCTATAAAACCTTTACCAATACCTCCATAAATCTGCCATCAGGGACATTTGCCTCCTGATAATGTGCATCTCAATGAAAACCGAGAAATAAAATGTCTTATTGGTACAAGAAAAACTGAGTCTTTGCAAGCCATATATATGCAACAGGGGTACACTATATGAGGCAATTACCATACAAAACATTGCACCATTTGTTATTTTAAAGACATTGTGGAAGTATTGTATTTATACTGTACTAGGAAATTAAGCTAGGTATTGTGTTACGTCCAAGGGAAACTAAACCTCCTTTTGGTCAATTTTTAATAGACAGTAAAGTGCTAAATGACTTCATTAGTGAATGATGAATCATTTAATAACAGTGTATCAGCTGTTTTTAAAAGATCATTTTGGAACATTTAGCTTTTCTGTATTTAAGATTTGATAAAATTGTAGCCATAAATATCATGAAATAAAGTAAACGCCATTAATGAAAGGTTTATAAAAACATCAATTAAGCTTAAAGTTTCCAGTGTTTAAAATATAAATTGGAAAAAGCTAATTTGGACCAAATTTGCAATTTAGCATTTTGGTAATGATAAAACTTTTTTTTTCTTCATATAAAAAGTCTAACATTTAATTGGTAGGTCAATCGTTAAGCACAGAGATTTTTCCCACCCGGGAAACTCCAAAGCCTCTTCTATTCAGGGCCGTTAACTGATCTGCAAAGTATAACAGCTAAGGTTGCCTTATTAAAAGTGCTGCAGCTTGATGTTTGGTTCCACAGAGGTCAAACTATGCTGCATTGGAAACCAAAGCTATAAAAGCCTGCGCTTGCACACCTCAATTTGAAGTGCAACATTCAAATGCATTTACTTACTTCAGCCTGCACCTATTTATTTTATTTATTTATTTATTTTTTAAACACAACACTTTCTGTTTATTTGTTTGCTCTTAATTTCATTGATTGAATCTCTGTCATGACAGATTAGTGTTAATATGTTCTGACTCTGTGCCACTCTTATATCATTTTTGCATCCATTAAATGTGTCACACAAAAAATATTACCCAAGACAAACTGAGTACGCTCTGGCACACACATCTGTCCACTTATTTGCATGCAGCTTATATACTAGAGTGAAACAAATCCATAATACTCTCACTGAGTAACCACTGTAAATGAATGAAATGGTTGGGTATAATTGGCGAGACGCGTTTGTTGGAGTTCTGTTGAAAACACGGTGGGGAACAATAAAAATCACATAGGTTCATTTTCTCCTGGCTTGCTATAGGGTTATGATTTGGCATCTGTTTAAAATCAAAATAATCAAACGACAAGTGTCATTAGTGCTGGAATTATATTCATGCTTTTTTCCTTTCCTCAGACTCCAATCCTCTCTTTTGGCTCTGCAACCGAATTCAATTACTCTCATGCTCCCATATAATCACTTTTCATCCCTAAGGCTTGACAGTTTCCCTGGTCTGACAGAAAAAAGGCCTAATTACTCTCTGACCTTGACACTCGTTCTCATTTTCTCTCTCTTACTCACTCCTCCTTCATGACCACTCTTTCGCTCTCCTCTGTTCCACAGCAGGCAAACACCTGTTCAAAGGTGTGAACTCTGGACATACTGACAACATGGACACATTTGTCCCTTTGGCTTTCAAGCCTACTTCAACGGTTGAACATGAACATGCACTGACACACACAAACACACTCGTTTTCATATCTTAGTGAGGACATCTCATTGACATAATGTTTTCCCTAGCCACTTACCGTAACTCCAATCAATCAACACAAAAGCCTAACTCTAACACTCAGCCTAAACCTAACCATAACCCAGTTGTAACCCTGACATTAAAATCACATTTTGAGGCTCAAAAATGCCTTCAAACTCATGGAGACAGGCATTTTGTCCCCATAAGGACTGTTGGTCCCCGCAAGTATAGTAGCATGCCAATTTTCTGTACTCACAAAGAAGTCTAAACATGTACACACACACACACACACACACACACACACACTTAGATTTTGCTCCACAGTACAGAAAAGCTATCTCTGCCAGACTAGCCTCACCAGTCTCCCCATATAGGCTTCTAACTTCAGGTCTTAATTTTCTGAAATTTCATACCACAGATATAGATGCTCTTATAGTAATTTAAGCCTTTCATGGTTTCAGGCAGCAAAACAGGCTCATCTTTTTTTTTTTTTTTAAAGAAAGAGAGTGAGAGGGGGAGACCAGGCACTCTACCTTGTTTCTGTATTTCTTTAGCTTCGCTGTTGAACATGAAGAACAAGGAAGAATTCAAACAGTGCTGTCACTGCAGTCATGCCTCCTGCACCCTGTAATCTTCTTTTCCATGTTATATTTAATGTAAAGGAGAAAGCCCAGTAAATGGTTGATTATTTGTAGAAAGCAATACCTTTCGTCTTGGTGTTGTTGACACTGATGCTGTGATGAGCACTGTATAAAAACTGAAGGTTTAACAGTTCACTTATAACATGTAAAAAAAAACCTCTGGAAAATATTAAAATAAATGATGTGTCATAAAATGTTAAAGATAATAAGAACACCAATGAGAAGAACAAGAACAAGATATGATTTAAATGATTAAGCATGAGTAAGAATAAGAAGAGTAACAAGAGCTGTAATTATTTAACAATCCTGGAAATATTGCCCTCGCAATTAATGCTGCGCAACAGTTTGCTTTGCAGAATTTCTTGGACATCGGATGACTCTTTATCTCACTTCACTTACTGGATATACTGTTAAATGACCCTTAATGTTTTAAAATGTCTCTCAACTGTGGATAATTGTCTTCATAGCTGAACTGGATATGAAGCATAACGATTCTGTTACAAACCAAAAACTCACTCCCTTCCTCATTAGGTACGAGTCACATTCTTTCAGGCATTTTTATGCGAAGGCATGCATTTATGCAGGCAAAGGAGCAGAAAGGTGTGTTATTGTGCAAAGGCAAAGAAGTGACCTCCTCACCGACCAATATGCTGTAAATATCACTGCACAGCCACTCGGGAGGTCTATGCATAATGTATACAACCACACACTTTTTTCATTTTTTTTTTGTCAATTGAGGGGACATTGTTCTGCTTTTAACTTTTTCACTGGTGATTTTACTGCAACATATTCTTGTTTTATGATGAAACATTGTGTCAGTTGTGTCATTTGACTTATGTGAAGCACCTAATTATCCTATAAATATAATAAATACTCAAGTAACCTTTTTATTATAAAATGCTTCTTTTTTTTCCCCCTTCTCCACTCTAACCCCAACACATCACAGCAGATGGCTGCCCCTCCCTGGGACTGGTTCTGCCAAAGGTCTCCTCTTTATGCTATTACAGAGCGAACCCCAGAGTCTTTACGTTAAATAGAACTACAAGGCAATGTTTGTGAGTTAATGCTATACAAATAAAACTGAATTAAAGTGAAAGCAATTGAAATGCAGTATGTGGAAGTGGACAGCTGGGAAACAGGTAAGTGGAGTTTTCCCAGGGTGCCAAAGCACAAAAGCACCAGTTCATTAGCAACTAGTGTTTGCACTTATGTAGAAAACAGCAATTTCACATACTAATTACTCAAAGTTTAGCCTTGCAACCAGCATTAGTCTAAACCTCACCCTGGCAGTAACTTTAATATAATCTACATCTTAAGTCTAAACCTTAAAATCTGTTAACAGAGCAAGTTGGGTTTTTTTAACCAGTTGTCCACCATCAGTTAAACAATCAGTACAATATCCCAATAAACTAGCAAAATAAAATGACAAGAAAAAACAACAGAAACAAAGGGGACAAATGGAAATAGGCAGTTCATTTATCCGACCGACTGCCCACTTCTTTTGCTCACGTTACCAACTTAACCCCATAATTCTAACCCAGACCAAAAATCTACTGCTGACTTTAATGAGATTAGATTTATTATGATTAGAGTTGGTGCCCAGGAAGTAGGTGAATTAGTTTAATGACTATTTACAACTAGAGATCACCACACTTTATGTCGAGTTGAAAAATAAAGGCAAACAACCGGAAAAATGTATTTTGAAACATTTGCAAATAAACAAGATCTGCAATAATAACATAAGTCACTCTGGTCAAGCATCTTAAAACCCCAATGGGATGTTATTTACACTCACTGCATGAAAGCTTTGCTTTCTTTTTAGTACTAACATACTATAAGCAGTGTGAATCCACTCAAACACGTAAGCAGCGTGGTTCACAGTGATAACTCCATTCTCCAAGTTGATTCAAGGCGGGGCAATTATTTTCCAGAGAGACATTTTCATTCCCTAGTTTGATTTTACTCTATAACTTCAGATTAATTTTACTGTCAGTATGCACACTATTTTCGACACACAGAGTAGGATCACAAATATTTCACTGTATCACACTCTCTGGAGAACATGAATAAAGGCGAAAATTTGCCGTCTGACTGAGTCCGAGGAGACTTACTCCCATATGGGTCTGTGTCAATACTTTCAAATGAGGCAGAGAAGTCAGTTGTGTCTCTGATCTTGCTTCAGGCATTTTGCTTCAAGTCATGTAAACTTGCTTTGCAGTGTGTTTTACATAATTTTGGAAACACCTCCTCAAAGTTAGCAAAGCAGTTACTAAGCATACTAATCACTGATGGTGGCACTACAGCAAAGGTACCCTCTACAGACGATAGGTGCTTCATTACCGGACTGATGGCTCGCTTCATATCATTAAGAAGTTATGAAGAGAAAAACAAATTAATCTCTACAATGTAAATGTCTGCCCATATCATCTTATATCACAATGATTTACACACTGGCAAGAATATATATATGTGAAAAAACAAACACAGTGTACGCACATCTTGATTGCAAAAACATTTTGTCAACACGTCTTGTTCTTTCCACTGTGCTGAACTTGGTCAAGGTCCTCATTCTTTAATTACCTCTCCAAGATTGACCGGCTGACCTAATGTAGGTTGTACTCCCAGAATTTTCTTCCGTATACACACAACCCAACACACGCTCAGGCACACGCACACACACACACACACACACAAATATTCAGGTGCTGTCTCTGCTGCTCTTTCCTGTATTTCATATTCACATGACCTCAGTGACATTACTTCTTTCCAGGCACTGCACATATTTACCCACAAAAAAATGATAATTCCCAGGTCTGGTCTTATTTCTAGACATTGTGAGTTTACATGAAAAGAAAACTAAAATCCTAAAAGTTTAGCTATAGTTTTGTAGTTTTTACACCTCAGCAACAAAAGGCAGATGGGGTAAAAAGTCTAAACTGACGAGGTGGGTGACATGGACAACCAAGTTTGTGAACGCGATAACTGGAGAGCGAAGCAACGTAGGGGTTTCAAATTATTACCATAGCTCTATCTACTACAAAATCCAGATGAGTTTGAATCTCAGTGACCTCAGCCTCAAAGTCAGAGGTCATTTTTTTGACAATATTGTGACTAGAATAACTCGAAAACAAGGCAACGTGGGAGTTTTAAATTGATAGCATAGGTGTAACAGCCACAAAAGTTACTATACAGCTTAATTAAAGTCTGGAAACTGTGTTGAATTGCAGTGCTTTATAAAACATTATTTAAAGGATACAAAACAGGCAGTGATTTTTGTTTTCATTTGCATTTAAACACAATCTGTTTGTCATTCTGACGTGGAATATTTATTTAGATTCAGAAGTGGAAACGATTCAGGGCTGCATTGTTGGTAGGACGACGTTCTACTAAAATAGAATCAGAGAATCTCATGAAAACAAACAGAAAACAAACAAACAGGAGTTCGTTCATTTTAACCCCTGTGAACCAAACTTTGAGTTGGGCTTTTTTGCATGGTATGAACTTGCACACACAATGAAAGGATTTTGGCAACCCCAAAAAATAAAAAACAAAAAATCTGATAAATTAGCACAAACTGTTGAAAATGGATATTTGCTATGGCTCACTACAGTTTAAATCTCACATGTACTGGGTTTCTAGTATAGCATAATTTAAAAAAAAAAAAAGGACTATTTACACCCATTTCTCTGTAACCTTAGCTGTGCATATCATTTGGTGGTTTCACTTACTCCCCCTATAAGCACCTGGCCACAACATAACTTAAAAAAGTTCAGTCATCCAGGTCATCGTCGTCTAAGGAGCTTGGAAAGAAAACCGTCTGGATTTCTTTAAGTTTCCTTGA
>VUQG01007765.1:6897-27270 GCA_015106755.1 Etia nguti
CCAGTGAATAAAACTCCTCAGAAACGCTGGCAGCAGGGCACGATGACATCCCTTGTTCACTTGAAGGTTAAGCACACACACACACACACACACACACACACAAACACAAACACACACACCTGCGTCTGAGCCTGAAGTGACAAGGATCCTGTAACATTATTAGCACAAACAGTGCAAAGGTAGTTCAAATATGACTGTGAATATAAAGAACTAAAAAACTCCCATATCAGAAAAGATAATTAAACATACGATCCAGCACATCCTTATACTATCACACAATGTATAGGAGTTTTCTCCTTAGTTGCCTTTTAGATGCCTTTGCCAGCGTATAAATCACCCAGCTTCAAGGACGCAGCATTGGGACCCCTAACTGGGATCTTTCACATCTACCATCTGGATGCAGAAAACCAGAGTGCTGACCAGCGGCCCTGC
Organism: Etia nguti; assembly: GCA_015106755.1. Lineage (NCBI taxonomy): Eukaryota > Metazoa > Chordata > Actinopteri > Cichliformes > Cichlidae > Etia > Etia nguti. Next base: position 7,330 of record VUQG01007765.1, read on the forward strand.
TCTCATTCTGTTCCTCAGGAAGACACGGGGGGTGGGTGTACGCTGTAGCTAGAAACCTAATCAATCCAACAACTGCTCATATAAAATCCTTTCTAAAGATGAAGAGAAGTCGAATTGTGCAGTAATGATATTTTGAGAGCGAATGAGAAAGAGAGAGACAGGGACCAGAACCGAGAAAAAAAGAAAGACAGAAAACCTGTCAGTGTCTGCTCATCCAGAACTGTCCGAAGCATTCGTTCACACGCTCCCTTTTTTCTCCCCCTCTTTGCTCGCCCTCCTCCAGAAACCCCGGTCTTCCATCATTCAACTTAGTTTCACACTCTGAGGCCCAATATCAAAGTAGATATGAAGCAGAGAAACAGAGGATTGTCTTTCCACAGACAATTGTGTCCACTGCGTTTATTTGTGTCATGGTATCCAATGGTGTAAGTAGGCCTATATGTGGGCCGCCTGTCTGCTGTCTTTCCATCAGGCTGAAAATAACTGAGTAACACACCCCCCCCCCACACACACACAGGACAGTCACTTTGGTTCAACTCAGTTTATCTTACCTGCAGGTTGCTGCTCAGTGCCCAATCACAGACTCACTGTCAACATCCAGACACACACACAAACATGTAGGTCAACACACATGCGTATAATTGTCAAGCGAAAAAGGCCTAACAAAAACCTTTGACAGACAAATAACAACAGGGAGTATCTGTCAGTCAACACATGCGTTAAAGCTATTATCAGTCAGGGTTGGACTAATGACACTGTTTCTAGTTACAATACAATACCAATACCTGAGGTTTGGTTATTTGTAGCGTTAACCCTCACTCGGAGGAAGAGACTGGGAATCATTTTTTCTATGTGTGTAAGTTAAACCACCCTTAAATTAAACATTCTTATCCAAACTCTGTAAAATAAAATGTAACAAATGAAAATAATTCTGCAACGCGATCAACACGGTGACCATAAAAATTACCCATTCTTCAGCTCACTGTAAAATCACAGAGCACATACAAATCAGAGCAACGAAGGACAGATGAAGTGTAATATTATTAATTGAATTGACGATTACATGTTAGTGTAAGTGCAATAAAATCTTCCCAACAATGTGACAAGTAATAGCAAAGATGATAGAGATGGAGAGAGAGAGAGCGAGTAAGAGAAAGAGAGCAGCTGACAGGGAAAGCACTGTCGTCATCAATGAGCTTGTCATTTGTCTCAGCTTACTTTGACCACAATCTGTGGTAAAGTACAACACTTTTGCAAACATACAAATGCTGGCGTCTTAGCCGTGAAATGCCTTTAAACTGCTAAACCATTTCTGTTAGCTTCCTTCATGCTGTGTTAGGTCTACTGCTGGCAGCTTGTGCACATTGAATACAGAACAAAGAATTGGATCAATCCCATTGATTGTTGGTTTGCTTGTTTTCAATTATTTCTGATCTGGCTTCCTGAGTCATGAATGGAAAGACAAAAGATTGAAATATTTGATTGGGGTATCAATATATATGTGCAAAAAAAAAAAATAAAAAAAAATAAAATAGAGGTAGGTGACACCCTCAAAAAAAGGTGCTAACAGCAGTAGCATTATAGTGCAATAGTAGTAACACAGCATAAGTCAGATGTAAGCACAAAAGTAGCCTAACTGTTGTTTTTGTGGAATTTTTAAGTAAACTTTTAAGAAACTGCTTAACTGCTTAGTTTAACTAAAGAAATGTAACCTTGTAACTCTTCAGGAGCTGCACATTATTGTCACATAATAAACGTGAAAAATATAATTTAATATCAAAATATTTTCCACTAGATCGAGCTCCACATCTAACTACAACAGTAATTTCCATCCACCGTTTGCTCTTCTTGTCATACGAGGTGCAGTTAGCCAGAGCTCCAGTGATGCTCGATTGAGTCTACATTTGAGTCACACATCACCACCTCCTAGCACTTCTTCTTTCACAGCCTGTTTGTGCTCAGTAGTGTGTTTTTACCTCACTGGGGAAAAAGATTGGTTTTCACCTTAAGTGGGAAGAGTTTTCTTGCATAGTTTACAAAGTACTATATTTTTTTTCTTTACATTTTTATTTTTAATCAAACTTTGTTTTTGTTTTTTTTAAATGCTGTATTTTATTGGAGGTTATTGGTGAAACTCCCCTTTTAGAAACTAAATTTTTATTGGAGGCTCACACCTGGCTCTTGTTCTCAGACATGCCTGGGCTTTTCTTGTTTTAGACCTCAGTAGGGAATGTAAATACATGGATATTGTGATATGACATTTTTATATCATGTAAAAATTTATGCGGTATTATCACAGGTGATATGCTATGGCACAAGCCTAAACAAAATATCAATATATAAGAGATTTGGAAAGCAGTGTCATTGGAATAAAGAAGTGCAAGAGAGCAAGAAACATGAGAAGCCTGGTTATTTATCACTGAAACTTGCCACAAAAAAGATGGTTTATATTGGAACCTAATTTCTCACTGGTTTGATTTATTTGTCATGCTTATTTTAGCGTTTAACTATGTTCTCAAAACAAAACCTACAAAAAGTTCACATTGCAACAATATACCCATTTTTCATAGACTTAACTGCCACATTTCAATAAAATGATTTATACCTCACTTTAAAATGCACATTACATTGTCATTGGCAGAAAACCTTCAAAAATTTAAGTTTAATCTTCCGATTTATATAAAGGGAAATTTGGCTAACTGTGATAGCTGCATTTGTATTACTGACCAGCCTATTCACACCGCTCGTGTAGATTCAAGAGTGATAAAAGGCTATAGACAGAACAAGTCTTGTGACTAATAGTCTAGCAGGATCTGTGGTTCAATTACACTGTGGACCAGCTCTTCTCTGTCCCTGGGCTAGATGCTTCACTGGAATAACTAACACACATACAAACATATACAGAAGCACACACCAGAGTGCAAAAACACACAGACTTTATAAATGTGATGTCACTGACCAAAGGACAGCAGCGCTGATACATTTCTCTCGTTTCTTCCTTAAAGATATGTCCAAAAGAAACATACTGGAAGATTGGATATTGGCACTATCTAAATGAATGTTTTCAGGCCCTGGGGAGGCAAAGGCTCACTGCACCGTCTGGGTCTTTAAAAATCAGGGGACAGATGATGAAAAGCTTGGCCGATGCAGTTTATCCACAATGTGAGAAAACACAGGAAATGAACAGTGACCTATGCTGCCGAATTCCTGCCGTTTCACAGAACTCTTTCAGATTTAGCAGATGGAATTCTTGACTGTTGTTTCAAGCGAATTCATCCTTTCACTCGGCCACTCGCTGGTCTTTTGTAATTTTGAATCCAAGGACTCGTGATATTTTGCATCTTGAGCAAACGAACCTGATTAACTGAAAACATTTCAGTGATGTTGCGATCTGTGTAGCACAGCCTCACTTTGAACAATATATTCTTAAAAAGCAAAAAAAGCCTATAAAGCCAGTTCGGCCTTCGCATTTACAGAAGACAAACTGATGGTCGCTACAAAGCATGACTAGAATTTTCTTGAGCTTCCCTACTGGTCCAACCAGTTGAAGAATGACAAAAACTGGACCGACTGACACGCCCACACGCACAAACACCCACATGGCACAAACACAAGACAGGTCTAAAGATCTGGTGTCTTTCCAGAGCAGATGGGTGGGTTGGGTGAGGGGTATGGGGTGGGCCTGGTGGGTGGGGGGTGCAGGAGAGCGTCAATCTGTCATTTCTAACAAGCCAGGAGACTCGGAGCCAGGGCAGGTCACACACACATACACACACGCTCGTCGTCCTTACGCAGGCGTCACATTCCAACTGTGGCATTCCTGCTAATTAGAACACAAATTAATGATCCAAGCAAGTGAGACAGGCTGGCTCTCCCTCCCTCTAGTCAACATTTAGCCTTCCTCTGAGTTCCCACTTCCGCCGTGCTGGCTCCCTCCATTTTATTTTGCAATTCCCCTTTAGAGTTTATTTATTTTTTTCTTTTATAATGTTCCATATTGCCTCTCTGTGCTCCTTTTTCTCTTTTCTGTAATAGGTGAGCAAAAACAAGCTGTTTCTAATCAGTTAAGTAAAGCAGACTTTGTGTGATTATTTACAGACACTCTGTGATCTTTCACTGTGAGATTATCGACAAAATCAGGTGGAAGACGGCTGTAGAACTTCTTCTGCTAATGTATAAACAAGTAAATATGTAAACAAGGTAAATTGGTACCTTTGATATTAAATCTCATCCAATGTTATTACATTTCTTATAATATATATATTATAATATGTACACCTCAGTTTCTTTCAGGTTTTGTGTCATTATCGGCTGTGCCATGAACAAAAAGATAAATAAATTAAATTAAATGAAACTTTTGCAACAAATCTGTTTATTAGCATCGTGGAAAAGCTTGATCGCTCACCACTGAAGACCAAACTGTCTGCCTACATGGGATAGAAGGCGAGTGGCCAATTTTGCAAGCTTATATTTTTTGCTGTATATCCCAGTGTTGTTTGCTTCTTATTTATGATAAATGGTCGTTTTCTTCTTCTTATAATGCAAGAAATCTGATTATGTAAAGGCATACATGAAACCTGAACATACGATCCCTGCTGTGTTCAACTACCTCCTCCACGCAACACTTTAATGCATGTTTTCAGTCATTTTAAATTTCCACCCGCTATTATTATACCAAATGGAGCTGGTTTCAGTATGTGGATAAAAGGGTTCATTTTAACAGCAGCAGCACTTGAAAGCTTGAATTGCCTATACATTTAGAGATTTTTTCTTTTTGACGCTGCCAGATAAAAAGAAAGTTTTAATAAAGCTTGTCACACGTTAAAATCAAAATCTTCCCCCATCTCTGAATCCTGCAGCTTTTCTCTCTCTTACATTAATTTTCCACTTGCATTATTGTGAAATAATCAGCGCATAACTTGAAGCCACAGTGAAAAATGGTCTGTAAACTTGCCGAAGAATTGCTGCTAGTTCCCTCAGAGCTCCACCGCTGAATAAATTGCTTGTCCTTTGATTGTATCTGTTTGTATTCCTTCAGGAAGAACAGTGATAAATTCTGGGGCAAAGTCACAGTCAACCACAACAACAGCCACAGACTCAATCCGGCAGCACTCTTCGGCGTCCAGGACACCTTGCCTATGATGCATCAGTGGAGACTGACCTTGAGCTCTTGGTATTAAGGTCAGGAAGCATCATTAGTTCTGTTTCCCCACTGCAAGGCTAAGAATAGGAACATGAACACAATCACTCAGTCATCATCTTTGTTTTTTCACACGTTTCTCTTCTTCTTTTTTAGATCAGGGTTTGCTGGAGCGACTAAAACAATTAAACATCTTGCTGTACCTCATATGAGCTTAAGTGGGATTAAATCAGAATTAGATCAGACAGCTCTGAAATAAGCGTAGTTAAACTATTAATATTATCTGTACAGCCAGGCCAATATGGAATCAGTATGTCTTTAATGTCTGTATTTTTTCTGATGATCAAATCAAATTCCTTTTTTCAGTTTTCTTTTTTTTTTTTCAGTTTTCTTACATGAACAGATCATGGTCATGTTGCTACATGCAGCATACATCTGTTATTATGGTTAAATCTCCCTAAGGTAGTGTTTCAGGCCCTGAAGTTGCAACTGCTTTGATTTAAATTAATAAATGATCCATTGTGTGCTTCTGAGTAAAGTACGCTGGGAAAATATCGCCATATACGGCAGTGAAGGAAAGCGTTTCTTTTGGGTTTTTTTAATAAATACAAATCACCTGCAGTTGACAGCTCACACCTTCCATCTCCGTTTCCTTCAGTCCCAGTTGGGGCTCTGGCTCACAATCAATACCTTTCACAGCTAAGCCAATCCGCAATAATAAAAGCATTACAGACAGGGAAAAATAACATCAAATCTTGTTAAATATGGGAGATAGTCTCTTCCTTTCTACTGCATGTCTTCCTGTCTCTTGTTGCCTAGGTGATCAGGAAACCACTATGTTGGACAGATCATCGCTGTTGGCATGATCCCTTAATGTTGCTGGGTGATCAACAGGCTCAGGATCGGGGCCTGTATTGTGGGTTACAGGTAGAGTTTGAAGCTTAGCATTCTGCTCATCTCTCCTGCCAGCCATGTATATTTCACAGGATTGTCTTTTATATTCAGTCTGTGGCTCAGTGGAGCACTCATCTTTATTTCATTTTGTGGCATTTTTTAATTTTGCCAGAGTTTTTTGCACTCTCCTCCTCCTCCTCTTCTTCCTCTCCCTCCATCCTTCCTGACAACCCCCTCTGCTGACTGAATCAGTAATGGCATTATGCATCTTGCACTATGAAGCTTTCACCAAAGCAAACAGTAACTTCTAGCAATTCAGTTTGTGCCCTTACTGCACCAAGACTGGAAAAGGGTGAGATCTGCACTGTACCCATTTTTTGGGGGCTTTTTTGTCTGGCTCAGCGTTACAACTTTATCATAATAATGTACAGTTACAATAGATCAATTTCATTCTATAGGAAAATTCAAGTGAATCTATTATGGGCATTTATAGCACCATCTTTTTATTCTATCATTGCTAAGAAAAAGTCTAAGAAAAAAATCCTCACTTCAGTGCTGGGTTTTTCCAGAGAGCCTGATCCTTTCCAGTTGCTGAAGCATCTTCTCCATATCTGAGCTCCTGCATCGATGTCCCATTGGTGGTAAAGACTGAGTCACTTGTCACCAACCTGGTATCTCCAACCCAGCTGTACAAAGTGTGACACACACGGGCCCTCACTAATGGCGATAACAACGGCAAGCATAAACTGGCCATCACCCAACTCTGACTGGCTGTTCCTTGCAAACAGAAGATTTGAACAACATGTGGGAGGGGCTTCTGAGCTCACTGCTCACACCCAGGGGTGTAGTATACTGAGGATATTGCCGCTCTGTGAGCGCATACAGATCCAAAAGAAAAAGAAACCAAACCAAAACAATTAAACAACCAATCAAAGGAAAAAACAAACAAACCTAAACATATATTTTTTGTACATAGTTTAATCTCGCAGATAATCTTAGGTTCATTTTCTTAAACTCAGAGATTTCTGCAAGTGAGGTGTCCTCAGTTAACTGAGACAAAGGAAATGAGTGAAATTTAGATTGACACGCTTACACTGTGAAGAAAATACAAAGGTGAATTTTTCAAAATCAGTGCTGCAGTTACTATTTCCTTCTCTGACAAGAGCCATCCTCCGGGTTATATTTTTAAGCCTTTATTACAGACATCCGGAAATGATAAGAGGAAAGAAAGATGCAACACAGGAGTCCAACCAGACTCAAAGTGGGGATGGTGAAAAATGTAACACTAGTCAAAGAACTGTTATGATTCCTTATTTATGTGACAGTGAGCATTGCACTAAATAAAAGTACCTGCAAAGGAAGCAAACTTTATTACTATACAATGGAAAGTTTCTGCTGATGGAGTTATCTCATTTATAAATGGATAATTTCACTTCTTTAGAATAAACTTTATTCATTCATTATCAGTTTTTAAATCAGCAATGTGTAATATAGCTAGTAAGTACTTCCACTTAAATTCAGTGAGGCAGAAAAACAAACTAGTATAAACACTGAAGTGCAGTAGGTAAAAGTACAAAGTGAAATCAGAGATGAAGTCTATATTTTTCTCTCTCTTGCTTAAACTCCACCTGTAATAAGAATGAATGAATGTCTTCTCCCCAGTGTAGATATGGACTATCTTGTACAATTCCTATCTATAAACCTTTACAGTGTCCTTGGAACGGCTCTAAAAGGCAACAACAATTTTAAGATTGTCTCATTTCAGTTGGTTTGATGTCAAGGGAGCGTTTAACCCACAAACAAACCAATCTAACACAGTCTGTTAGCTTTGCCAATACATCCTCAGGTCAATACAGCCCGCCAGCCGCTCTTTACACATTCGTTTGTGGTCTTGGTAAAGCTGTTCACATCCCTGTTAGGCCATCCCAATTGACTGGTAACGGGAAACTAGACTGAAAGCGAGCCTTCTTGAGAGTGCCAGAATTATAATAAATCCACATCAATTTAAATTACAACAAAGTGCAACCAACTTAAATTCATACAGCGGTGTTTCCAAACTGCTGCATGGATTATACTGGAATAGTGTGAAGCAGTGAGAATTCTTCAAAATGAAATTGAGTGTGGAGTTTTTATTTTTCAACAGGGAACACTACTGCTGGTGCACCATCTCAACCTTTTGCTTTGATGTTAAAAAATAATTAAATCGAAAAGATATGTCAAACTTGAACCTGCTTCTTTTTCTCGCTTTTTGAAATACAGACTTTGATTTTAAGTTCTTCTAAAATTTGTGTTTTAAAATAAGATCTAGTAATTAACTGTCAGTAGAAACTAATACTATCTATGACTACTGGTTATACTTTTTTCCCCTCTCCTGTAAGGGAATGCTTACACTGTAAAAAGTAAAGCAAAGCCTTAGTTACTCTGACTTTAATGTCATAATAACAAAAACAAAAAAGAAAAAAGTTCCAGGAAAGGTTTCTTTTAACAATATGTATTTTTTTAGTATTTCAGATTTGATGAAGACTATATATGGCATACATTTTTCAACCCTGTGATTTAAAATATATATTTAAATATATACAGTCACTGCTGCCTGTTTTATTAGGTACACTTGGTACAGTAGTACTGGGTTGGACCCCCTTTTGCCTTCAGAACTGCCTTAATTCTTCATGGCAGAGATTGAAGAAGGTGCTGAAAACATTCGTCAGAGATTTTGATCCATATTGACATGACAACATCACAGGGTTGCTGTAGATATGCTGGCTGTACATCCATGATGTGAATGATGTGAATCTCCCATTTCACCAAAGGTTCCACAAGATGCTTTATTGGATTTAGATCTGTGGAGACCATTCAAGTACAATTGATTCATGTTCGGGAAACAAGTTTGAGATGATCTGAGCTTTGTGATATGTTGTGTTATCCTGCTGGAAGCAGCCATCGGGAGATGTGTGTGTTACAGGGATTGACATGGCCAACTACAATACTCAGGTAGACTGTAGCTTTTAAACAATTCTCGCTTAGTGTTAAGGGGCTCAGAGGGTAAAAAGAAAACATCTCCCACACAAATACACCACCAGCAGCAGTCTAAACTGTTGATACAGGGCAGGACAGATCCATGCTTTCATGTGGTTTATGCCACACTGCCAGTCTCACAGCAGAAATCGAGACTCACCAAAAAATGTAACATTTTTCCAATCTTCTATTGTCCAATTTAATGAGCCTTTGCAAACTGTAGCCTCAGATTTCAGTTCTTAGCAGACAGAAATTGTGCTGGAAAATCCCAGAAAATCAACATTTTCTGAATTCAGACCAGCTTGTCTAGCAGCACCATGTTCTGAGTCACTTAAATCCCCCTTTTCCCCCCATTCTGAGGCTCAATTTGAACTTCAGCAGGGGTCTTGGCCATTTGTGAATTCGCCGAGGTGATTAGCTGATTAGATATTTTTGTTAACGAGCGGTTGAACAGGTGTGCCTAATAAAGTGGCAGGTGAGCGTATATTTCTTCATGACTCATTCAGAGGGCACATAGCAAATAGCATCAATAAAACAAAGTACAGTCATGAGGAATACAGAGAAAAAGACTGGATTTAAATTGAAGACACGTATCACAGATAAAACCGTCAGCAAAGTGAGTCACTGCCGATCAACTGAGAACCAGCAATTTTTATACAGAGGAATTTATCTAAGCAGCACCACAGAGACTTTGAATAAAGCAATGAGGAGGTTGATATTTAACAGCATCTCTACTCATTTTAAAAGCTTCCAACAAAATAAAACACATTCTTTTTGCAAATATTGAAGCAAAAAAACAAAAGCAAAAAACCCCTCAAATAGGGGAAGAGTTTCATAACAATTTAACAAATTACATTATGAACGGGGGTTAACCAATTTCTATTTTTTTATGTTTCCACGCATCAACACATCTTATTTAAACTCTGATCAGATGGATTTCTCCAAAGTAGTGGAACTCTTTTCATTTGATCAGCTGAACGACAAATAATTTCCTAGCTTGTGGTAAAAGAAGGAAGAAAATATAAATATGAATAAATAGCACAGCACACATTCAATGTCGGTTGAACATAGAATACTAAGACTTTAAGAATTGACATCTCTTTATCTGACATGACATTCAATCTGATCTATAAAACAAGTATGAAATTATTTGGCAACAAAATGTAATCTCTGCAACACGGGAAATGTGAATGAAAAGGAGACAGTGGGGTCTGATATCTCAATAAAGAAACAAGAATGAAATCATTAACTAAACCATTTGGCAACAGAATCTAATCTTTGCTACATCAGACGTTCTAAATGAAAATAGGAGGGTGGGTAGATATCTCAACAAAGAACATTTGTTATCACAGATGAAAATCAATTCTTGCAAAAATAGAAATCACTGTGCATGCAATCTGTGTAAAGGCAGCAGAGGTGTTTAGTTAGGTGCTGCGGAAAAATGTTAACATGGTCTACAACACACGGATTATTTAAGAACGCATAAAATTTTAATGCTGCACCCTGTGAAAGATCATAACTAGACCTGGGAGTGCATCTGGTATAAAAATGGAAAAAAGATGGGGGAGGAATGTGATTTATACAATTGAAATGGGTGGTGCAGCAGGGGCTAGTGAGAAGCACTGACCTCATGGATTAAACATCCGACGAAATTACACAAAAACATTCATCAGCAGCATTCATTTGTAAATCTCATTTTAATCTCTATTTAGTGGATGTTGCCATCTTCAAATAATGTCCATCTAGTTCAACAGAAATTGCTTTGCCTGATGAGATTTTGTTAGATGTTATAAACCTTGAGGTACACAATTACACTAGAGCAAAATTTGTGGATGTGTCATTTTTGATGTTACTTTAAGGTTAAGTCCTCATCATAAGAATGATGTTCATCTAGTAAACCCCGTCGTAAATTGTGGTGCTCTAGAAGTCAGGGTTTTACTCATTCAAGGTCTCACACAGCACTTTTTGATACCAGACTACTGCACAGGTATGTATATAAAGTACTGTTTTTTTCCCTTTCTTTTTTTATATACACTTTGCTTTACAAGGCAACGGGGCAGTCAATCTCTCACAGATATCTTTTTAATCAATTTCTTTCTGTCCTTGTGTGTGCATGCGTGTGATTTATGTGGTTCAGCAGGCCATCAGGACGCACTGCTGGCCTCACAGTACTTTGGTGTCTGATGTAGCAAGACATGAGTTCACCCCGGCCTCCTTATCTCTAGTGTGCAAAAACATCGTAGCACAGAATGACAGAGAAAAAAATGTAAAGGAAATGAATACCTACAAAACAAGTAGAGTTGGGATGACACCAAAGCTGAGAGGAGGAAGTAAGAGACTGCATGTTCACACAGCACTGCTGTGACCTAAATAAGGTTGTAAAAAAAAAAATTTAATATTCACTAATGGATACTAAAAATTTGTAATGGCATCGATGCCAACAATACATGCTTTGCCTGTTTCAACTGATGCACAACTTCACACAACCCTCACTAGCGGCATAACACATAAATAGGAGCAGGTTCAGAACACCGAACAACACTTAATGAGGAATTTTGAGAGGTTGGTTTATGCATTAAAGAGTTAACATGAATATTAACCTGTCTACCACATTAATGCTAGCCACATCCGCTATCTGTTTAGGTAGCAGCTAGCACTTATGACCAATAGTAAAATAATATTGTTAATGTGGGAGCTAGATAGCAAACATTATCCATCCTGTCCATCTTTAACGTTAATAGATAGCTCCCAAAAGGTTGATTCTGTTCATCTGGACGTAGCGTTTTCAGTGGGAGAAACGTTTCGTCACTCATCCAAGTGACTTCTTCAGTCTCAGCTGACTGCAGGTTTCCTTAACCTTATAAACAGTGAATTTGCACAATGACTGAAACCAGCCCACTGAATGAACAATGGGCTGTGAGGTCAGTTCATCATTAATATGCAAATTCTCATGACCATCAATCAACAACTACTGATCAAAGGCCACTGATCAATAGATAGTGTTAGTTTAACTAAAGAGGCCAGTCATCTAATAAGTGTTGTGTTTCTCATTAAGTCCCAGATTAAGGTCAAGAAAACTGCCAACAATTAAACAAAAACAGTGGCAGTCTACCTTACCAACTCCGTTTGATCAGCAATGAACTGTAGTATAAAACACTCCCTCAGTCAACCGACAAATATTGCCTTTTTTACACCATTCAAGTATTTAGTTATCTTAATCTATAATTTTGCCCTGCTTCAGACAAGTTAAAAGTAGTTTTGTTCTTAATGTTATTGTTTGCACTGCCCTAGTCTTTTAATAGGTATTGAGTTTGAAATTCTATTAGTGTAACAACCTTAGACTTATGTTGGTCTATGATCTGACCTCGATCCGAACCAAATATCAATGTACAATGCAAGTTTGAGCTAAAAATGTCCCATAGCCATGTAAGCTTTGTATTGTCAATGTGGCAAGGCACTATAGATGTGCAAAGGTCCGTACGTGCCAACAACTAGCTGTGAAATGATCGTAAATTCTCCATGTTCTCCAACAGTCTTGGAACACAGCACCTTCTTCGTGTATTTACTTTTGTCGTCCCGCAGTGACGCAGTTTGGTTCGCTTGGATTTCACTTCACAACCAAACCACAGGGGAAAGCTACAAGTTTACAAACACATAAACTGATGTGGACCAAAGTAAACAACCTACAGGTGTGAAAACACCCTAAGAAACCATGGCCATGCTGTTGCTGTTGAAGTTAGCCAAACTAATTAGACATCATGTGTTTGCAATGTTACACAGGGCGTAAGGTGGTGCATGTTTCAGCAACACTTGATTAACGAGTAGCATGATTAACAATTTCAATTTTTCTGAGGTGTTTCTGTCTTTTAGACAAGGCCTAGCCTAATTTTATCTCTCTTGTTTAAGCAGCCAGTAGCCAGAAACATCCCTAGCTGTGACATCGCTTTTGGTGTGGACCGCCGATCTCAAGGGCGACAGTGGCAAATCTCACACAATCTCACCCACTCAAATCTCAAAAATCTTGCTAATTACACACCTAAAGAACCAACTTGAAAACATGTGGGGTGTAGCTGTCGATCAGAAGTGTTGATTACAGACTAGTAAAATAACATTCACTGTTTGAAAATGTAATCAAGCAGAAGACTTGTGTTATCAAGCTGGACGTGACATTACTGTGTTCACCATGTTAAAGAGGGTTACATTAAATACATTTCCAGTCTGACACACTGACATGCCTCTTCTTCTTCAGTATCACTGGTTGGTGGAAACAAGGGTGGGGAACAATATGAATGTTCATAAACCTGCACATACTTAAGGTAACGGTGTGGAATGCCATCCACATCATTTTAAGGCATGAGGAGTTTATTTTTGTGGAAGAAAATGTGTTCATGAACAGTGATGAATGAGCTGAACAGAGGTGTTTAAGCAAAGCTTTCAAAGCTATTTATATCTTCTTATTTTTATAAATGGGTTGTTATTTTATGTGAGAAATTTTCTATGTGCAAATGCAGTCTTCTTATAATTTATTATGTAGACTGCCTGATGGAGGTCAGCAGCTATTCAGTTAATAAATATGAATTCCAGTGACTCAGCTTATTCAATGTTCCTGTAGACAGATTATATTATTATGCGTGTTATGCATTACGTATTGTTCACATTACAACACTAAGGATTGGTTCATTCTCTACATAATATTTCAGTGTAATCAGCCGACAACTGGACATCTATCCTTTGGTATAAAAGATGCACATTTTTATTTTTTAATTGCCAAATTAAATCTAATTTTCAGTCTCTGGTCCACAGTTGATGTGCTATGTTTCTGAGATATTTGTTACAAAAACATAATGAAATTCAGAAGATTTCTAAAGTCCTGGACTGAAAACAGGATGGATCAGCTGGATCAAAGAACTTGCATATTAGCTCAGCTCACCCATGACTATCTTTTCATTCCTAAACTCTAGTCAGTTGAACTTCATGCATTCTATGATGCAACATATTTCCCTACAGCAGACATGCACTGGGAGTTAAAGGTTATGCTGTTTGCAACTTATTTCCCAAAGTCAGAGGCAGAAAAAGAAGAGTATGGTCAGCAATCTCCTGCTCAGTCCTTCAGGGATAGCATCCTGCTGTTGTCCTCCTTGTTGTTGCTGCATCGTATTGTTCATGCTCTCCTCAGCTGAACTTATTGAAGCACAGCTCTCTGCAGAGAGATGCCCAGCCTCTTGCTGGTGGGACATATGATTCTGTTTCTTCATTTGTCTCTCTATCACTTCCTAGAACTCATTCTCTGTCTGTCTGGTTCTCTAGGTGCCATATTATGTCACTGTCACTGACTGGTCATGTCGCTACAAGCAGGTTGGGGTTTGTCCAAGTGTTTGCCGAGGGGAGGGTGACATCTGCTGAGCAGAGTGAACTGAGACTTTAGGAAACTGATTCCATCTGCGCCTTTTTGATCAGGAAACAGAAGCAATTAGATTTTCTTTATGAGTGCTTTTGGTCCAGCTGTGAGTGATGGGTGCTACAGTCCCACCTAGCTTCATTAATGCCAGAATCTGAGGTTCCCTCTACTGAATCTAAATCTAAAATGTTGCTGTGTTTGTTGTCATCTACTTGGTTCTAGTGTTAAAGCAGACATATCAAGCCTTTCTGTGTACTTCATAGCTGTTTCAGCATGTCAAATGTTTGCAGTGTTACAAAGCCCAAAGTCCATGCAGTTATTCTCTCCCACAGAAAACACCTACAGTAAACGTTTTGGCAGGCCAGAGATTTCTCTCATTGCTTATCTACGTCACCATGTAAAACTGTCTGCATAATTCCTGCCAAGCTGGACTAAAACAAAGCATGTGTATTTATGTCTACTTCCTAGAGCCGCTTCAGCTAACTTTAAAATGTCTCACTGATGAGTCAAGTGCAACAAATTATCTCTTACTGGCTGCACAAGTGAACAAAAGTCTCAAAGCTGTGCTAAACATAACTGAAGTGTGTTCATGTTTTGTTTTTTTATAGCAACATTCCTACGACAACAGGAAAGCACATTAGCAAGTTGCACAGCTAATGTGGACGACAATAACATTGCTGTTATTCTCAATATATCACTTATGTGTTAGGTTTGGTCAGTTTATATGCTCAGCCACTTGATTACTGATGGGGAACGATTGTGATCGTGTAGGAACTAATTGATTATGATGAAAATCTCCCCACAAGTTGATAATTGTCCTGGAACATTTAGTCTCATTAGGAGCTTTATCCATGTTTGCTTAAATATACCGAGCACAACCACAAAATGTTGCTTTTAATATTAAAGTGTAAAGCATGGATGTTTTAAGTGCTTATCAACCAGCGTAGTCTGGTGTAATATGGCTGGCAGTTTCCTATAAAAGCCCTTAAACATCACAAAGATTTAAAGGATTTGCATGAAAGATAATCTGCTAAAACGTTTATGACTCAGCAAAATTTAAATAACAGATCTCTTATTACCTTAGAACCTAGAGCTGTACCCAGAGGCCAACCTTTACGAACACAGGACTATTATTAGATTTTGACTGAACGTTTCTAAAAGATTTTTTTCATATTTACAGTAGAGTTATTTTAATTGGTGCAGTGTTTTCCTCTACAGTAGTCATTGTAATGTATGTACACAGAAGAGCCACTGAATCAGACTCAGAGAAACTTTATTAATCCCAGAGGGAAAATGAATTGTCATAGCAGCAAATATACAACAAACATCAAACACTCATATAAAATAAATGTAGAAAAAGAGATATTGATAGATAAATATTAAGATAAATAAATATAGAGATATAGTTATAAATATACATATAAATATAAAAGGACAAGTATGTGTGCATAAATCAATTCCATGAATGATATTCCAGACATTTGTTTGAGGAAATTTTCTCTGACTGCATCTCCTTAAATTTGAATTGAATACCCCTGCTTTAGAACTCCCAGTCCGTTGTCATTGTGTAAAGTAAAGCAGTTTTTTCAAAGCTGCCGGCGTGGTTTATTTATTCATAAGAGGTCCACTTGTTCTTACCACAGCTTTTTTCTCAAACCCAACCAATTAGTTCTTAGTGCCTAAAACTAACCAGCAAATGGAAGCCAAAGCACAAAGGAAAAAAAAAATTGAGTGACATTAGAAGGTAGAAATTATTTTGTAAAAATTAAAATTAAAATCAAAACATGGAAACATGATGAAAGCATCTGTTTCCTCGCTGACAAACCTCCTACTTATGCCACTACCTTCTTTCCAACCTCCAAAGGTGAACTTTTCTGGTCTCTAAAATAGTACCGTTATCTCTGGCCACTAATATTGCAGTGGTCTGTGTGTCTAAGCATCAATGCCAAAGGACACTTTGCACATAACAGAGGGGTGACAGGACAGCATTATATTACACCCCGGGATGAAAATGTGTACCGCTAAAGAAGTCAAAAGGCAAGCACTATAAATCTGATGCCCATGCTACAATTTTTCCTGAAAAAAAAAAATCTAGTGATCATTCCAGATACACGAATTCAAGATGTCTCCAATTAACTTCAGATTAATGAAGAAATAATCGCAGCCTACTGTGTCAGGCATTTCTCCTCTCAGGCATTTTTAAAAGTGGATTTTATCCTTACCAAGAAGATTTTGTACACCAGCTTATAGCGAAAACAAACATACCACAAGCTTTATGAGAACAATATGTGCTGACTGGTTCTACGAGGTTACTTCCTCACTGAGAGCTACATTATGCATCGTTCTCTTGTTCAGAACCTATAATAGCATTAAAAGCACAGAGTGGTAAAATGCATGTCAAGGTCCTCCAACACATGCTGACAGTTAAGCTCTGCATAAGGAGTATATTAAAATTTTGCCAAAGTGAGGGCAGTTAAGATGTGAGATGATTTTCTGATGTTTCCTTCTGCCCACACAGCCTCAAGTTCAGTTTGCTCTTCACTCCTCTCCTTCTTTACCCCTGACCTAGACTCCCTCCACAGCAGCCTCCTTTGGGCCAACTTGGACTAAGTTAAAGGAGGGAAAGTCTACCCTCACCGCCTCCACACAGACCATTTCTTTCCTCTTGCCATCAATCTCCTCGTGCCCCCTGCTTCTTCGTTGCTCGGGCTAATTAACTAAAAACCAAGCAGAGATTTTATATAATTCAGCAGCAAGAACTGCCGCGTCTCGATCCAGAAACACCCAGAGAAAAACATGGTGACTGAAGCCAAAAACCAACAGGAGAGGAAAAAGGAAAAAGGAAAGCCCAAATTTTGTCTCCCCAGCACAAAATATCAGAACACGAGAACCTGGAAGCCGAAACTATGAAATTCTCTCGACATATTTTATTTCTTCCATGGCTACGTTTTAATCAGACACACTGGGAAAATTAGTCGCAGGCCGGGCATGACCAGTATCAAGGTGTTGGAGCAGGGAAGACAAGGAAGTGGAAAGAGCTTGCAAGAGGAGAAATGGCACAATGAAGTGGAAGATAGAAGCTCAATTGTGAAGGTTTTGACAGGTGCAGGTGAGAGAGGTGTAAGATGAAAGACAGCCAGAGCGAAAGACAGGGAAATGGACTGAGAGAGGCGAGAGGGATCTGTGACCAAATGGTCTTTGCGGAGTGCTCGCTTCTCCACTGAAATCTCCTCACCACTCTCCATTAAGCTTGAGTCCAGGGAACAATATATAAAGAAAGTTTTCACATGGGAGAACAATGTGCAGGAAACAAATAAAAATAAAAACCTCAAAGAACAAAAAACAAACAAACAAACAAAAATGTGAAGTGTATCTCATAATACATCCTGTATAGCTTCTGAAATCCTGCACAGACTAAAAAAGAATGCATGATTACAAGACAATATTATTACACATCTTCTTAAAAAACATAACATGAATTCCTTCATATGTCCACTGCGTGATCTTTTATTTATTAAGATACTGTGAGTCTCGATGCATACTGAGGCTTACCAAAGGGGCCACCAATCCAGCTGGGTTACCTATGCCTTTTTTCTCCATCTCATCCTGCCTCCCTTCTCCAATAAATTCAATGCTTGTCTGAATTAATGCATTACAAGCTGTGCTTGCGATATTAAAAAATGATAAAAAACTAATCCCTCCTCCACGGTCTCATGTGAGGCAGGGTCCTCACACTGAGCTGACCCTGAGCATTCTCTGCCATCTGCACCATGAGTTATGATATTTGGTGTCGCTTGGATTACGCTTTAATATTTCATTACAAAATCCTATTCTATATATCTCCCCCAGGTGTGTTACTATTAATCATAAGATCCTGTGAATACCCAAGGCTCAATCATACCACCTAACTGCTACAGCTGTGTGATATTCATAAACAAATATTTTGCACATGTATAAAAAAAAATGGAAAAAAATAAGGTGCACACTTTGCGAGCACTCTACTGCATTATATAGATATTTTGTCCACTTCACAAGAGATTACAAGGAGCAAAATATAAGCAACACTTTTCAATGAAATACAGAGCAGTTTACCACCACGTCCACTCTTTATGACCTCAATAATAAGCACAAACTAGAATTAACACGTTTCTGACAAAGTCAACAAAAACTGAAAATGTATAAGACCTGATTGTAAACTGTCATTGCATAATGCAGCACAGGTGTTCCCACTAAAGTGCTTGTTTAGTGTATTAATAAAGGTAGTTGGAAATTGTGCATGCAAACCGCCACACATCGACACACACACACACACACACACACACACACACACTTGCACAATCTGTCATCGTCTTAAGATTCTGCGTGTTGTCTCACTGCTCCGTGTGAGCTCGTGTTCAGTTCACATGGTTGTTTCTCGCACCAGTAAACACACGTGAACACACACTGCTGTATCAAATAGCAAAAGTATGAAGCACAGCATGTGTTTTCTCCCAGGGGGAGCTGAGCGTTATGCCATAACTGGTGGCACCCGCCGAGAGCTGAGCTACTCATCATGCATGTATGAAACAAACACAGTGCCCATCATCAGGAGCCAAGCGTCCCTTCTGATGTGATCTATTTCCAAAGCTCGACTCTGCTCCTTGCAGCCAGGAAAAAGAGAGCGAGGGAGAGAGAGATTAACACGCTGCTCACATCACAAAGATGACTGGGGACCTCTCAAAGTGGAGCAACACGAGTAGACCAATCCAAAGTAGGGCTGACCACTTCACCTAGAATCTCCCTCTGCTGCTTTATTTTATTAAGTCACGCAAAAGAGGACGACAACAACAACTAAACCCCAGCGGAGATTCAGGAAAAACAACAGCAGAATACATTACTAAAAAGCAAACAAACAAAAACATGCTTCCCATCAATCACTGATAAACTCATCAGCAAAGCCTTTAGTGAGGTCATTGACCAAAAGAACTGAGGATCGTTTTCCTGTAGCTTTCTTTACAACCAAACATCTTTTTACAACCAGTAGAGTCGCCCCCTGCTGGCCATTAAAAAGAACGTTTCAGATTTAAATCCATCTTTTGTGGTATCTATGGGTTTAACTTATAATATACAACAATAAGATTGTGATGCTTCATAGCTAAAATATTTACCTTGTTTTTACTATTTCCATGTTAGAATATTAGCAATATGCTTACCGCATTTTCCGCACTATAAGGCGCACTTAAAATCCTTTAATTTTCTCAAAAATCGGCAGTGCGCCTTATAATCTGGTGCGCCTTATCTATGAATTCTGGTTGTGTTTACTGACCTCGAACCGATTTTATGTGGTACACGGCGCTCAAAAATCTGTCAAAAAATGTTTTAGTATGACTTTGCTAAGCTATGAAGCTGCAGTTTGAGGGCTTGTCTGAGCATTACGGCTACCGCAGTCAGGAGCCTCGGGACTCACAGTAATCTGGGTCCAAAACTCAGTCCGCCTCAGGTCCCAAAGTCAAAC
>VUQG01007771.1:7201-17925 GCA_015106755.1 Etia nguti
CTCATTGTTCCTGAAAAGATGAAATAACTGCAAATGTCACCATAACTCTGAAGTGTCGAGTTCTGTAGTGAGACCTTGTTCCATGAAGAAACATTAGTCAGAACTTCATAGGGGTATAGCAAAAGGAAAGCAACTGTTTTCATATTAGCTTGAAAAACATAATATAGCATAATATAAAAAGAACTGTTACAGCTGCAATCTGTAATATACACGCACACACAAAAACTCAAAAAAACAAAACTGAAGAACATAAATGTTTTAAAAATGACTTTAAAAGTCAAAAAATAATTTTCATCAAAATTTTTACTTTAAGTAAAATTATACTTATTTACTTAAAACTTTCAATGAAATGAAAATTGTCCAACAAAGATATTCCACGATTAACTGTAAGTGGTATTGTTGCATTTAGAAACCACAGTAACTCATCCAGGTATATACTGTGCATATACTGTGTGACATAGCGGTAAATAGGTTAGTAAGTCTACACTTGATAAAATTCACAGTACGCAGGCTTTCTTTCCATATGAGACAAAGCCTGAAGATGCACAGTTTAGCACAGAAAGCATTGCAGTGAGCACTGAAGACAAAGTTTATATATTGATGCTGCCTGTCCTGTCCATAGGACAATACTAAACACATGAGTTGACATTTGTCTTAATATATAGTAGTATAGTCTTAATATATAACACCGTCTCTTTGTGTGTTCTTGGCACAACAGTACTAAATCATTAATTGTTCACAGTAGCTCAGGCGGTAGAGCAGGTCATCTACTGATCGGAAGGTTGGTGGTTCGATTCCTGCCTTCCCCTAGTCTGCATGCCAAATATCCTTGGGCAAGATACTAACCCCAAATTGCTCTCTGATGCATCCATCGGAGTGTGAGTGTAGATTAGTTTGTGATTTAGAAGTGCTGGTGTGAATGGGTGAATGCACAAGTTATGTAAAGCGCTTTGAGTGCTCAGAAGAGTAGAAAAGCGCTATATAAGAACCAGTCCATTTACATGAAATCTTCCAGACAGGATTTCTTCACCTTCTTTTGAGCTCTATGTACCTGTAGAAAAATCTAATCTAAAAATCTAAATAGCTGTACTTGTGGCAGCAAAATATGCGAGGCCAGAAAGATATTCAAAGTGGATATACAATAAAGCACTGCAGCTTTTACTGCAGTGCTTTATTGTATGGTTAAACCTCACTAATGTGAGCTTGTTGCTCATTGTTAGGTAGTGGTGCTATTTTTGGGTCATTCTGCAACTGTCCTGTTTATCAGGTTGGGGAAACCTGCTGAGACTCAAGAAGTCGCTTTGATAAACTATTAAACATTTCTCCCACGGCATCCAGATGAACACAATGATCTTTCTGGAGCCAACTCTGTATCTAATTGTACTAGTAGTAGTAGTCTCTACTACATCCATGTCCCGAGAAAAGTATCTGACTCTTTAGCTGATATATACTCTGCTATGTTTATCAATGGTCACCAACTAAGAAAGATGTGTTCCTGAGAGAATCGTTTCTGGTTCTACAACAAAACACTTAGGTGCTGAAAGTGAGCCAGGTCACTGTAGGTTTGTCTGTACGAGTTACCCTTTTCCATTTTATGTGGAGTCTTTAATGACTGTCAATATAAAAGTTTGAATTAGCACAACTTTTACTTCTCATCACTTAGAGAGGATATTAATTTTTGGATTAATCCTTCATTTTCCATCTGCCATTCCCTTATTCTACCATCTGCCACAGTGCGAAAATGAGCAGAGCAATGACCTTGTGCTGTTTTGGGTTTCAAAGCATCAGACTCTGGCTAGTCCAACTGATTTCATATCTCCATGATGCCAATTAACCCTGGCAGTGTCTGCATCGTTTGTTTACAGTCCTGCCAGCAGAGAATAGAATACAGTTTCACAGCAATATTGAGCTGGGAACGTATTACACAGATTTCTTAGCTGTTTAGTAACAATAGTAATTACAGTTGGGATATGATTTACTTTGGCTTTTACAGGTTTACAGGTTTTACTGTGTTCTTATTCTACCTGAAGACATAAGACAAGAAGTGTTTTCCAGAAAACCTACTAGCCAGGATCTCATTTCATCAAGATTTTGATGGGCTACAAATGCAAATGACTAGGGATACTGCTTAAACAATGCAAAAGGAATTATTAGAAGATTCACAGTTTTTTGATTAATTCAATGGAGCAAGTATTGATGAAAGAATCGTCTTATTAACTGAACCTTAGCTCCTTTATTCTACACTCAGCAAGTTTAAAGACTATTTTGAAGTAGGAATTTAGATTGACCAACATATTTAAATACATTATTACAAGTCATCAAACAAATGCAGACAAAAAATAATAAATAACTGCATTCTAATTAGTTTCATGTGAAAAAAAAAAATATTTGAATGGGTTGAGCAGGCATCCTCCACCTAACTTTCCTCTCTTTAGCCAGGCCACCCATATTCTATCAACTTCATCAGTGAGGATGGGAGGCGGTTCTTGTAGAGAACTAGTTCCCAGTAGTGAAGGAAGTAAGTTAAGTTGCCTATTCATTTTGCTTATCAGCTCCACTTGCACTTGCACTACAATCAGCTGATTTCAGTTTGTTCCCTGGAGAAGGAAAATAGTGGTGCAGTCTACATTGTGGATATGGACACTACTTTTATTTTTATTGCACAAAAAGACAAGAGCACAGTCTGTCAACCAGTCTAGACAGACACACATTTCCACCGTGCCAACAGCAAAACAAGAAAGGTATCCTCGCTACTTATATGGAATAGCAATTTTATTCCCTAATTCTGGCTCAGTGAAATAAGGTTGCAAAAATACACATTGTACCCTTTGTTTAATGTTTTAATATTCAGTTTCAAATCTTAATCTTTTTGCTATATTTATTTATTTTATTTTATTTTTCATATTTTTTATCAGAGTAAGTATCATACTGGAGTGGAAAGGGGGTGAAGGTCAGGTTGGTGAAAGATGGCAGAAGAAGGCAGAGGAATAGAAAAAGAAAGTGGACACAAAGAAAAAGAGAAAAGAAAGGGATGAAGGATGAAGATAACAGCATGTCGCTGGATCTCCAACTGCTGCATCTGTAACAAAACACACTAAAAAAATTATAAAGACAAAACAAAGGGAGGTGCACAAACAGGTGTGTGTGAGAGTGACAGAGAGAGAAAGCGAGACAGAGAATGTGAGGGTCGGTGTATGAGCATTTTTCATGAATCACACCTAAAAAAGAGGGTGAGGGAATGCAGTCTGGAGAGCCAGAGGTGAACAGGGAAAGACCCAGGAGACCTTGGCTCATCCACAGCCCCCGAAGAGTACTGAAGACCTGAACTCACACATCTCGATGACAACTGTGCGTCCACCCTAGCAGAGGGAAGAGGGAAACCCCAGACAGAGCACCCACAGCGAAAGGGCAGGAGTGCCAAAGAACCAGAGGCAGTGGGCAGCTGACCCTGGCACGAGCAGAGGATGGGGTCCAAGGATCCAGGTACCGCCAAACACCCAGCGGAGCCCCCACTGCACGACAAAGAGGCCCAAGGCAAAATCTCTAAAGGACATAAAAATATAACATCAAAATATCCATCCATCTTATTATCAGGATCACAGGGGGACTTGAGCCTATCCCATTCTATCACAGGGCTAACACACAGTGACAGACAACCATTCACACTCACACCTATGGGCAATTTAGTATCACCAATGAACCTTACCCCACTAAATGCATGTCTTTGGACTGTGGGGGGAAGCTGGAGTACCTGGAAACAAACCACACAAACATGGAAAATTCACACAGAAAGGCCCCAGCCAGATGGTGGAGTCAAATTCAGGACCTTCTTGCCACGAGGCAACAGTGATAACCACTGCAACGCCGTGCTGCTTTACAAATAATACTTTTTGCAGGCCAACAAAATATAATGTAAAAAGGACAAGAGATGAATGTAACAGAAAATTGTTATTCTGGTGATTTAGCACACAGAGCAGTAAAATAAACATTTTAATTCAAATTAATGATTTTATCGCTCAGTGTACTCTCTGTGCCGCTGTGTATGGTGATGGATGCACATTGGAGCACTAGAACTTTTAACTGGACCCATTTAAAAAATTAAAACTTACTGTTCCACAGCCTAATGAAAGAGATATATGAATAGCTTTAGTTTGTCACAGGTCAAGGTGAAATGAATTTGAATGATTGAACAGGTATTAGTGTGTGTTCCGTGTTCTTGTAGCTGCAATTCCAGCAGTGTGAAAGAGACTTAACAGCAAATTAGAATCAATTACATTAAGCATTTAAGTGTGAATGTGTGGGTGAATGACTGAATGTAGTGTAAAGCGCTTTGGGGTCCTTAGGGACTAAGTAAAGCGCTATACAAATACAGGCCATTTACCATTTACCATTTTCTCGATTCCCAACTGAATACATGCAGATTCCTGTGACAATACAAAACACAGTTTGCGACATTCATTTTTGTAAGCATAGCTTGAATGCTTGCACATATAAAACATATTTCCCCAGCAGAGACTTTATAATACACTTAAAATATGCTGTAAAAATAAAAGAATCAGTGAAAATGTAGCGGATCTAGATGATTTGAAATGGCAATCTGGAACATAACCTGCTTGCAACAGTTTTAGTTTGTATTTCTCTCAGTGTTTAACAGTTTGCGAATAAAGGTTAAATATTAAAACAGAGTTCACAGATAGGCTTCAGGTGTTTTCACACCTGTGGTTTTGTTTTCCCCTTGGTGTGGTTCGCTTGTGCATATGTGAACACAGTAATCGAACTTGAGTGTCAAGCGATACAAATGCACCAAGGCCCTTTGGAGAAGGTGGTCTTGGTGCGGTTCCAAATGAACTCCAGCACGGTTCCTTGATCCAAACCAACTACCTGGTGTATGCTGCAAGTTTAAGCTACGTACGCTTTGCATTCTGAGCTGTAGCATGGTACTACTGATGTGCAAAGGTCTGTACAGGCTAGCAAGTAGGGATGGGACTTTATAAGAATTTAGTGATTCCGATCCCATTATATCACCTGTTGATTCAATTCCTTCCTATCCCAGCAGGCTAGGGCCAGCATTCACTCAGATTTATTATTATTATTCTGGGTTCTTGGCTAGCTTAGCATTAGCATGCTGTCTGTGCAGATGCTTGCAAAGTGCCGAAGTTGTGTTAGCAGGATGATGCGGTTGTTTCTGTCCTGGATACAGTTTGGACTTTACAATCGCGCTCTCGTCCTTTTGTGCAATAAGGTGTATTATATTAGGTCAGCAAGTACAGTGTAGATGTTCTGTTTTAGAATCATATATTAATAATTATAGAACAATACAACTGTTGTTAAACTATTTTCTGGCACAAAAAAAGATCAATAAAGTTGTGTTTAATAATCTATATTTATTACTGTGCTCGCTTGGGAAACACAAAGATTTTAGACAGTATTGTCCTACTCTCCCTGAGGAGGTCTATGACATTGTCACTACTTTTTGGAGACTTGATTGGTCAGTAGGTAGCGATTTCATAAATGTTGTTCTGTAATCTGGAGCCTAATCCACTCTGGAACAGGCTAGGTTCACAGCAGAGGTTACAATGGCAAAATACCCAGGCAAGTAGTGAACAACCTTCATAGTACAGAAAACCCATGGTAAACTATGAAGCTACCCAAATAAGACAAAATCCTGCTTTGTAGTACAGATATCTGATTTCAATTATTGTTGTTGATCTTGTTTTTAATTAGGTAATTATGAATCTCTTGTGTCTTTATCTCCTCCCGAATCTCATTGTCTTAATTGTCTTTAGGCGTTCCTCATTTCTTTCCTTCCCAATTAGCCCTAAGTGTGTCTGTGACTGACTGACTATTTCATTTGTAACTGAGAAAAGAATTGCAAACAAAAGTGGAGTCAGCTTGTAGGCCCAGTCATTCTAATATTTGTCCGATTGTGTATAAACCCTTAAACCCCTCCAACAAGTCAGCAGTTTTTCAGTCATTTGCCAATAACACTCTTTTAGTAATTTCTAAATACCAATTAAATTTCTTGTTTCTAATTGAAACATGGTTAGCCAGCATGCTACAGTTCTTACTAAGTCTACTCCCCAAAATGTTAACTTTCTAAAAGTGTCTAGATGTGGTAAGAAAGGTCTAGTGGCTCACATATTTAGGAAGCAGATCTGCTATCTATCAGAGCTGCTATCTATAGTTTCCACAGATGATGTTTGGGAATTAAAATAAATCAATGATAATCCTACTTGACAGCACATCAAAAGAACTTATTGCTTTGTTTGGGGTAGTATGTAACCCACCACACCCACAGTCATGGTCATACACTGGATTGGGCGATCAGTCAACAGTTAACAGTTAAGGCCTTAATTTTATTAATGTTTTGGATGTAACCCTGTCTGACCATTTTTGTTTCAATTCAATTCAATAAAATTAAAGTACGTGAGTCGGTGTTGTAGGCAAATAAATACAAATAAATACATTACACTTGTCACAAAATGTGTTTTGTATCAACAAAACACATTTTGAGTACATTTACAGCATGGGCAAAACATTTCTATAATTCAAATAAAAACATGCTCCAACTTTGGCATAAGATACAATCAAGAAGTTGATAAGAAAGAGGCAGGAAGTAAAAAGTGAATGCAGAGGAAGAGAGAGAACAGAGACAATATGATGGTGAAGGCAGAGAAATGAGAAAGGTTTAGAAAGTGTACATATGTGGAACAGGAGTCTGAGAAAAAGAGCAGAAATTATGCAAAGGTAAAGGAATCACTGACCAATTATCAGGTTCTGCCCTGCAAACAAATGAAAATGAACATACATATCAGTCATGAGGACCTGCACAGTTTCACACATCAGTTTGTAGAACTATTTGTATAATTATATGACCATGCAAGTGAACAAAAACACATTTTCTCTCAACATACTGATGCTTAGTCATTAGCCGCTTGTTAACACATTTTAAGTTAAGGGGTATCCTCTTAGTGTCATTTTTAGTTTTGGTGTCGGAGGAAAAACAAATGAAATCCATAGTCTGCATTAGACAAAGACTACCCCTTTATTGTCGTTGCACATGTACAACAAAATTATGGTGTGCGCAAATGAGTGGAAACAATCATGGTTTATCATTGTTAAGAAATGTTCAAAAGTAAGCTTGTCCACAAACTACATTTAGATACATACAAATATGTCAACTTGCACTAATTTTAGAAGTAATTTTGTTCTGAAATGGGGGTGCAATAATTTCTTCAATTTGCTTTCATTTGACCATTTTTTTGTTTTAATTTCTGCAGATATCCAATCATTAAATGATAACATTTATATACTTTTATTTCATTTTATTTTTTTTTACTAATAATAACTTTCCAATCTCATTAAAATCTTGGGGAAATTTATCCAGCTGAAACACCTTGAGACAATGTTCAATTTTACTGCAGTGAGATGATAAATTAGAGTAAAAATATATCATTACTCTGTAAATTGACCTCCTTTCACAGGTTTAATACTAATGATTGAGGTGTCAAGTTATGATGAAAATTATGACATTTTATCTATGACTTCAGTATACCATAATTTCAATTAAAGACAAACACGTGTCTGTCAAGAAAATGCTCCATTGCCTGAGGTAAAATGTTGTTAAAAATAAAATGAAAACATAATTTTGTTCAGCTCAGTGTTTAGATTTACTGGATAGAACACCATCACCAAATAAACCTACCAGAACTCATCATGGGAGTGTTAGTCTTTGCCAGGATCAATTTCCCAGATGATTGGTGCCTGGATGTTGGGCTGTTTGTGGATCAGGATTCTGTGACGAACAAGCTGATGAATTATTTCAGGCTCTGCTAGTCGGATAGTGGGGATGGGGTCAGATGGGACAAGAGAAGGTGCATGTATTTTAAGCATGCATTTCAAAATGATATTTTCCCAGAGACGCACATGAAAAGATTTCTACAGTTGCTGATTTCCTGCTGTCTTTTATAACTATCTCCTCTGCATGTGGGTAAGAAGTGCACCCACTGATTTAATCAGTAATTAGGTAGCATTTTCTACCTGGGATCATTTTTACTAAATTACTTGAAATCCTTGATTTTAGTTTCATATTTTTTTCCCCTCTACTTTCACCAAGTTTTAGTTTCTTATATAATGAGTTTAATTATTACACCTGTCCTTGCCTAAAAGGCTAGTTGGTTGGTTTTTGTGTGCTGCCAAAAAGACCTCTAAAAATTTACTTTTGTGACTTGAAAGTGTAAGGCCCATAAATGTGAATTCCATTGTGTCTCCCAAGCACTTGTTACTGCTTTAAGGATAGGTTGTATTTCTTAGATGAACTTCCCTTGATTAGTAAAAGACCATATAAACCCTACAACAGTAAATTATTATTAATTTAGTCTTATAATAAATCTGAATAATTGGACAAAATAGTGGAATGCTAAATTAGTCACGTAATGCTGAAGAGCTTGGTTAGAATAATTCATTAGTAAGGTGCATCCAGAGAATATAGGTGTGTGTTAAAGTCATTCTTGGCGATGACCCTAACCCTAACCCGATATCTAACAGAAAATCAAAGTGATGTTCCCTGACTGACCAGACTTCGGTTAACAAAAATGTTATATTCTGAAAGCATAGTTTTAGGTAGGGGATAATACTCTTCCTAGTGAAGAAGTTTAAGTATCATTGAATCTTTTTCAAGAGCTGTAGCAAAGTGGAGTGACTTCTCAAGTGATTCAGTTCCAAATGCAAATGTTGAGTTTCACAATAAAATCATGTCATCATCCTGCCATCTTGATGCTTAGACTTAGGACAGCTCTGACTGAATTTTATGACCAACTTCTAACAGCCTTTGTCTTTTCTTGATGGTGCAATTAAAATCAAACATTGAATATAATGGATTTTTGGCTTATGCAAATACTTGTGCAAATTAATTAAACCATGTGAACAACCAATAGATGCTTTATGATTGTAATTTTATGATTGTAAGTTTTTTTTATTTTGTCATGGAGTTGAATCCATAGGTTTTTTCTTGTAAATTTACATCATGAGCATGATATGAAATCCTATCAAAAATAACTTAAGCACACTTATGCAAATAGTGACCCTTCAAGTCCCCCAGTCTTTGTGAGAGGCTGCCAAACTCTATCCTGTTATAGATATTTTCAAAATCTCAAAGTATTTTAGTGTTTGCCAGGTAAGATTTTTAATAGACTGAATGGGATGTCTTAAATGAGCTACAATGTGCTTAATCATGGTATAACACTTTTGATTCGGGAGGGATTCGAATTTTAGTTTTAAGCACCACTATGAATAGGCCTGTATGAGCAAGCAAACATCATTGCGACTGCTGCATTGTGTACATGGCCAGAAGTGATTTCCATCTCATGGCAAAAACTGCAATGCGTTAATTAGGGGTGTTATTCCCGTGTTCTCTTACCATTAGCCCATAGTGGCAAGTGTAAGGAGATTTTAGCATGTTATGCAATGAATTCACTAACTTGATGACCTTTATTTGATGCTGCTCCTGTGTGATGCTTTTGCCCAACATTCAGGAGAAGGAACATGCTCACTCTTTATACATACAGGTCTTCTGTTCAATTGTCTAAACCCTATTTCAAAAAGAAAATAAGTACCGCAGTGACAGAAAAACAATGTTTTTCACCAGCACAGCTTGTATAAAAATGACCCAAATCCACCCCACTGCATTGCACATTCACAGATGTTGACTCACCGAAGCCTACTCAGGTGAACAATTTAAGTGTGCAAACACAGTAATTGAAACGGCTGTCACCGAGGAATGTGTTTCTTAATTAATCATTTAATGCTCGTGTCACCTGCCCCACGGGGCATGCTTTATCTTTGAGAGAGAAGGTGTATGAGGAATGGTCCTACTGCACATGCAATATCAAAGCAGGCTGTCTTCTTCGTGATACAGAGTCAAGGCGCTTAAATTATTCAAAAATAGCAGGAGGGGAGGGCTTCTCTAAGGTCTCCCACTGTGCAAGCTCTGTAAAATCACTTAAAAGTGGAACAACACAACAGGCGCAAGCCAGAAGAAACAGATTAAAAAAAGAGACTAGTCTAATGCAGCATCCATGCAGATATTTGACTTCAGATCTGACCAGGGTAACCATCATAGTCTTGGTAAGGTATTTTTCTTGAGCTGAAGCTTGGGTTATTGAGAGTAACATTGTTCTGACCATTAATATTTTAAAAAGCTTAATGTGAGTCCCCAAGGTTATTTCAATTCAATTCAATTCAATTCAATTTTATTTATATAGCGCCAAATCACAACAACAGTTGCCTCAAGGCGCTTTATATGGTATAGTAGATCGTACAATAATAGATACAGAGAAAACCCAACAATCATATGACCCCCTATGAGCAAGCACTTTGGTGACAGTGGGAAGGAAAAACTCCCTTTTAACAGGAAGAAACCTCCGGCAGAACCAGGCTCAGGGAGGGGCAGCCATCTGTTGGGACCGGTTGGGGCGAGAGAAGGAAAACAGGATAAAGACATGCTGTGGAAGAGAGACAGAGATTAATAACAGGTATGATTCAATGCAGAGAGGTCTATTAACACAAAGTGAGTGAGAAAGATGACTGGAAAGGAAAAACTCAATGCATCATGGGAATCCCCCGGCAGCCTACGTCTATTGCAGCATAACTAAGGGAGGATTCAGGGTCACCTGGTCCAGCCCTAACTATATGCTTTACCAAAAAGGAAAGTTTTAAGTCTAATC
>VUQG01007776.1:6343-50676 GCA_015106755.1 Etia nguti
CCCAGCACATGGAAGGAAAAGAAAAGGAAAGAATGTCCTTTCATGCTCCCTGTCTTATCATACGGTAATGATGATGACGAACTTCCTGAACTCACCACATTGCTCGTGTTTGGTGAAGCCCCGTGGTTGATTAGCTGGTGTACGATGTTTTCATGTCCCATAAATGCTGCGACGTGGATCGGCGTCAGACCGGACTGGAGATGGAAACGCAAAGAAGAGAGGAAAAGAAAAAAGTCAATGAATTAAAGAAACACTGAAGAAGCATGAGAACATTTCTGTTGGTCAAATGTGCAAACTTTTAAGAAAGTCAGTCTGCAGACCAACTGCTAGAGTATTTCCTCTGAAATATAGTGGATTACAAGTGTAGAGCAGCAGTAGAGGTAGAATTTTCCCACTGCAACAACTAAATTA
This sequence comes from Etia nguti, assembly GCA_015106755.1. Taxonomy (NCBI): domain Eukaryota; kingdom Metazoa; phylum Chordata; class Actinopteri; order Cichliformes; family Cichlidae; genus Etia; species Etia nguti. The sequence continues at coordinate 6,755 of VUQG01007776.1, forward strand.
ACAAACTACACAAAAAATAAATGATGTCTTAGTGCTTAAATGACACACACACTCCAGACACACTTACCTCTGTGACAGCCTGTATAGACGCTCCATGCTTCAGAAGCAGCTCCATCACCTTAAGTCTGTTTTTCTTGCAGGCAATGTGGAGGGGAGTGAAACCATTCTATGAAAGACAAAAATAAATAAATAAAAGTATAAAAATAGTCCAAACAGTCTTTGTGTTTGGCTTTGTAGGACTTGCAGACAAATCTGGAACACCGAGTGGAAACTACAGCACAAAGGGGGGACTGTTTTTTCTTTTATCCCCTCTCTTTCTCTCCCTCTGCCTCTTAAGACTCTCTGCTTGCAAACCAGACAAGCATGTGTGGAAATAATCGAGTGGACTGTAAGCTATAAAAAAAAATAAAAACTCCTCTACACTGAAATAGATACTTTCCTTTACAACTCACTTTTCTCTCGCTAACTCCCTCCTCACCCTCCTTCATCCCTCCCCTCCTTTACTCTACTGACTTTGAGGTTTCAGGCTCAGTCCTATGACTTCATTTTCCTCTGCATGTCCTTTTTTCCCCCTTTCTTATTCTCTTTGGTTATAAAGTCCCAGTGCTCTAACCACACCCAGACTGCTCCCATTACAGAGCAGCAATGCTCGTCTTATCCCAAGATATCGGACGGGATACTAAAGCCTATTTAATTCTACTTGTTTCTTTGTGTTCACCTCAAATGCTGCATCCTGGCCTCTCCATTAAAGTAATTTTTTTTCGTTTTTGTTAGTGAAAAAAGGAAGGGTTCATGAAAAAAAAATGTAATAAAAAAGGAAAAAATGAGAGAAGGCAGAGAGGTACGACTTAAATAAAGTGAAATTGCTGAAATGTCGCAACCCTGAGCAGCACAGCAGGTGCTCTAATACTTGATTTTTTCATCAGTTTATTTTGTCCCTGCATATTATGTTGCCATTCCAGATGCAGCGGTCTAGTAGCATTTGTATAACAACACACTCTGGCATTAGAGTGAAAACTCTTTAAACCTGAACCTTCAAATAAGAGCCCAAAAATTAAAATCTTTTCAAAATGGAACATTTATTTAACCTTTTGACAAATTAAAAAAAGAATTCATTACATATTAATTTGCATATATGCGTTTTAATTTGTATCAAATTTACTATAGCAGCATTTTTATTGCTTAAACATGTTTTGTGGAATTTATTTAGGGTTTCTGGGGAGAAAATAAATTGCTCTGATTATGCAGGAGTCTCAAAAACACAAAAACTTTATGTATTAAATATGATACGCTTGGCATTAAGTATTTGAAATTGCAATACCTCAAATGGCCACTTGAGGCTCACTCCAAAAGGATGTAAATCCCCATAGACTATCATGTTAAACTGTTAAAACTTTAGAGCAGAAATAAAGAAGTTTACAGTCCAGCTTTGTTCTGTGACACTGTACGGAAACGCCTAAAATAAAAACTGAATTTAAACTGTATTGAGGCTTATGCTTATTTATATTTTGCGGTGTGGCTGTGCGGCTGACAGATGCCTGCCAAAAGAGGCGGCTGTGGCCGTGTGCTAGTTGTCACCTCAGCTCAGATCGTAGTGCTGGTGCAGTCTGGAGTCCATCCAAGAATTTTGTGCTCCTGTTCTGGGACGTGCAAATTTGCTATTTATTAGCAAGATGCACTAATCAGATGGTATCTGTGGCTATGCAATCCATCAGTAGAAAGTGAAGCCACATTTGATTAACATGTTAGCAACAATGGTTGGCAACAATAACATTGCTAACCAAGTTAGCTGGTATTAGCTGGCAAGTTAGAACTTCAATTCGTCTTCAAATATCCACCAAATTTTTAAGCTTAAGTTTTCAGCATGGGAGCCCACAGACAGCTGCATGAGATCATAGAGCTTTTATCTGCAGCTAATAGCTTTGTCTACATTTAAATTAAATGCAGAGATCTATATATTTAATTTTCACTGCTAAAAAGAAAGTGCTCAAATATTAAGTAAAACTGTTTTTATGCAGGAACAGGATTTCAATAAGTCACAACATAATGTCTCATCATTTTTAACTTTACATAAAAGAATTCCTGCTTCTCTTGATTAGTGCAAGCAACTAGATCCTCTGAGAGGATGAACCCTTTTACCTTCCTCTCAATTCCTCTCCATTATATTGTACTTTTCATCACTTTTTATTTATTTTTATCACAATAAATAATTGGTGATCCCCTCACCAGCGCCTTGGCGTTGGGATTGGCTTTCTTGTCCACAATGACTTTCGCCACCTTGTAATGCCCACAGTGGGCGGCAACGTGCAGCGCCGTCAGGTAGTCGTTTGTCACGTCGTCCACGGGCACGTCGTGGTGCAGCAGCAGCTGAACACAGTTGAGGTGGTCGCCTTGTGTCGCCATGTGAAGAGGAGACAGACCGTTCTGGAAGGAAAAGGAGAAGAAAAACGTTCGCGGATGTGAACTTGATATGGATGCAATTTGCTAATGTGAGTTTGTTGGCTTGTTCTTAAATACCTTGGTCTTTGACAGTATTGGAGCTCCTCTGTTCAGCAGCATCTCCACTACTTGCTCATGGCCACTCCTGGCGCCACAGTGTAGAGGAGTCAGACCGTCCTGTGAAAACAAAGACCTGCTGCTCACCCGTGAACTTCATACCATCATCAACAAGCTCGTTGAGCAACAGACAAGATATGACATGACACCGCAGGTGATGCTTAATCCTCGCACGGCTGTGGGTGGGATTAGATAATAATAATTTTAGGGTTTCTGAAAATCCCTCAGCTAAAAATTATATGATGGACAAATGTAAAGCACCCTACACCTAGTGATTATGGATTTTATCCTCTCATTTTTCATTTATGTTTTTTATCCTTCCATTATATTCATTTCACATACCACCCTTGGTAAACGGCCTACATATGGCTATATGTATACTTTATCAGGAGTTATGTTAGTTTGATGTAAAGAACTTTGAAGTTATATTGAAATACTGAAAATCTACTAGCATTAAATAGATGAATACACTTTTAAATATCAATATTTAAATATAAACTGAACATTGCATCAAATAACATTGTGCATCTAGGTGATTGTACCTTGGTGCGTGCATCTATCTTGGCCCCTCTCTCCAGCAGCAGTCGCACCATGTTGCTGTTCCCACGTTTGGATGCTACGTGCAGCGGTGTTATGTCATTCTGCAACAAACAGAAAAGCATTGTTTAGCTATTCAGCCAAAGAGAAAAGAAAAATCTATATTTATTTCAGGAAAAGAGAAGGAGTACCAGTGCTAATACATCACTTTTAGGGAGAATCGGGCTCTATTTGACAGTGCCAGAGGGAAATGGCTAAATACCCCCCTCTAGAGGACAGTGATCATTCCAGCCGGAGCAACTTTAGCTTTGAGGTTCTGTTCTAAAAATGCCAGAGGCTTATAATATCTCTATGTGCTCATCAGAGATTGTGCTTATTTCCAGGATGTGTTAGATATTTTGCCACCAAAGAACACAATTTTCACAGTTATTTAAAGGAAATGTTAGTTTAAATCTAGACTTTTCTCAAAGTCAACACATTTCAGAAAAAAACATGCCTTCTTATATCTGGTGTATGAACAGGCCCTTACTACCAGAGTCCTCGCCCACTGAATATTTATTTTAAGGTTGAGTAACTGGAGTTTCATCCAAATGTTACTCATGTAAGAGTAAATAAATATGCCGGGGATGTCGAGCTGCTGAATAATACATTTTCAGGAGTGAGAGAAGCAAAATCGTGTGTCTGTGTATCTGTGTGTGTGTGTGTGTGTGTGTGAGGGAGAGAGAGAGAGATGATATATAAAGTACTAAACTTGGTCCAGGCTTTGAATGTGATTATCAAAAGGATTCCTTGGCTGTGAAAACATCGTGCAACATTTGAAGATTCTAACAAATATCTCTCAGCGGATTTGCTTAACTTTAAACATAATTAAATAGAAATAATGAACAAAATAAATATGAACTGAACCTAATTTGCCATTCAGAGCATGAATTTGGGTGTTTCGGAAACAATAAAAGCGAGTGCGGTAGAGGAAAGGAACGTCCTGCATTTAAAACACACGACGAAACGAGAAGATCCTGATCAAACAGAATGCGGAAACAGAATAGCTCAATATCTTGTTTTCATATTGTTAGCAGAAAAATCACAGTTAAAATGTAATTACTGGCCCACCTCTACTGTGCATGTTTGCAGTAATGAAGGAAAAAATTGTTGAGTGTGAGGGTGTGGCTCAGTGATGTGTTTTAATGGTTCTTGGGGGGAAAAAATAAAACTCTTTGTGGTACAAAGGAATTAAGAGACGTCAGCATGACTATTCTCTGTTTCTGTTTTGAGTAAAGTGATGCATTTATTGAATCTGGACCAAAACACAGCAAAAGACAAACACCTGTAATCCTAACTTTGAACATTAGAAGTTACTTTACAGACATGGAAAAGAAATAGAAACAACTTACATTTATGTTTATGTTTTGTAATCTGTTCATGAGTGATGGAAAGGTGGAGCATGGGGTATACAGGTGGACTAATGCTTGTGTTAGAAGTTCCAACTTCTCACCTAAGGTGAAATGTGCATAATTAGCAAAAAAATAAGGGCGCAAATATAAAAGGGTGGGCTCAGCTGCAGACATAGAGGAGCTCAGAGTAAAGCCACTGATCCTTCATGTGGAAAGAAGCCAACTGAGGTGATTCAGAAATCGACTGGGGGCCTCCCTTCTGGGTTTTCTGGGCATGCCCAACTTGGAGGAGACCCTGGGACAGACCCAGAACACACTGGAGATTATTTATCTCATCATGTCTGGGAATGCCTTGGGATCTCCCTGGCGGAATTGGAAAGTCTTGTTGGGGAGAAGGATGTCTGGAAAACTCAGCTTAGCCTGCTGACACTGCAACCCGACTTCAGATAAGCAGAAGATAATGTATGAGTGGATTCTGTTAAAAACAGATTCTACAGTTACATTTACTCATGAATGTGCCCACTTCTAACATATATTTAGGGAAGCATAATTGTAACATCTATGAATAAATCAAATAAATGGCACACTGGGTGAGAAAATTAGAAAAGAGACGACTTTCATGAGTAAATTATGGTATGAGACGTGTTTTAGGCTGTTTCCACAGGGTAAGTGCTTATTTGCTATAGCACTTACACACTCACAAACCACCAGCTACCAAAATCCATAACTGCTGCATCCATTCCTACAGTCTGTGGGATCAGATAGCATGTGGACTGCATGTGCATGCTCCCTCCAGGAGCCGTGGAATTATAGACACAGGCAAGCAACAATTCCTGCACATCCTTCCCTGCCTAAAGTAAGAGTTTTGGTATGAAGGTTTGCAGTAGCACTCACTTCAAAAGACCTGCGTGTCTCTGTGTATAGGTGTGTGTGTGTGTGCATGTGTGCGCTTTTCGCCTTTGAAGTGAAGGACCTACCCTCGCCTTGAAGTCCACAGCTGCCCCTCTGTTAAGCAGCAGTGTTGCTACGTTGATGTTGCCGTAGTGAGCCGCAATATGCAGAGGAGTGAAACCGCTCTGAGAGAGACGAGAGAGACAAGACACACAGGAAGAGAAACAATTAAAGAGGAAGGAAAAAGAAGCAGCAACTGTCTAATAATGAGCCATGAGCAAAGCATGATTGGACATTACATGTAAGAGCATCTTGCTAAAGGCAGGCTAACAGAGCACAGCAGACCAGAGCTGAGCAGGAGTCAGACATGCTTTGAAAATTTCAACATAAAAGGAGTGGACTTTTATAAGAAACACAAACTCCCTAGCCACTTTATTAGGCAAGTCCAACAGCACTGCCAGTTATTCCTATGATGGGTAATTGGTATTAATTTAACTATTTGCTTAATGCTGGTGTTTTATTGGACAGATTTAAATTCAAATATAAATCCGTCCAATGCAAATTGCCACCTCAGTAACATCTGTGTTTCCACCTGACTGACAATGTCGATCAAAACAGAATGCTAATATATGTTTTAAGGTAGAATCAATGGCAGAGCTGTCTACTGGTTTATATTAAGGTTTGCAGATGTACCTAATGAAGTGGCCACTGAGTGTATATTTCAACTTTTTTGAGTAATTATTGTGGTAAGTGTACAGCATTTAACACTGTCTGACACAATACAAACAAAAATAAGAACCTACCAAATAAAGAAGCATGCAGATTAAAAAACAGATGTAAATACTAAGTGTCTCATTAAGCTTTTGTTTTCATTCCTTAATAGCTCACTCTTCTGCTATATGCTTTTATCTGACAGGAAGCAGCATGCAGGTGAGCATGCATCTATTTTAGTTGAGTTTGCAAGACTGCTTTTAAGAAACAGTGACTGAAAAGCCTAAACTATTGTCATTTCTTTAAGACTTTTAAGTTACCAGCTTATTGAACATGAACGGCTTAAAAAAAAAAGAAATCATTCATTTAGTTTGATCATTTCGAACTGTTCATTCTTTTTTTCCAAATTATTTTTTGCAGCAACAAGCAGTGCATGCCAAAAAAATTAATGTTTCTACATCAAATAACAAATAAAAAATATTGTAACTCAAGTGGGATCACAGTACAGAGAGATGCTACTGTGAAGGGAGAAAGAAATGTGAACAACACAAGGATATTATACAACACACATAAATACAACTCCAAAAAGACAACAAGACTAGTTAATGCTATTTTTTTTTAACTGATGTGGTTTTCAACACGTCATTTCACATGTTAGCTGGGTGCAATGGTCTGATGAACCAGTGCCCATTACTGCTGGATACAGTTACATGTTACGAGCATGTAAGACTTCAGGACATTCACTTTTATAAAATCACAATTCTTTGTATGAATAAAACCACTCAAACTAGCTAGTTCCCCCATCTGTAATCCTTAAGCTACAGTATGATAAGCTGAAGCCAACTGAAGCTTGCCATTAGCTTCCCATTTATTGCAAAATATCTTACTCTTGACAAGAAAATGGATAAAAATATTTCATAAATTGTAGTTACATTTAAAATCCCATGTATCCCATTGTAATATGCTTCAACAGAAAGTGACAACAGAGATTTAGCAGTAGATCTATCTAAAGATCAAGCAGTGGATATCAGGAAATGCATCCGGACTTTTTTGAAATTTTAAACATCTTTTTTTAGACTAAGTGAGAATGTACCCAGTAATGAACTCAAGATGAAGAGTATGCGAACACAACCTTATTGGCATGAACTGGCTACTGCTACTTTTTGCATGAGAAAAATCACATCAACAAAAGAACATTTTTGTTGATTTTATTTGATTTGAATAAAAATTAGGCTTTGATGTTGCAGTTTATCTTCCTGATGACCATGATGATTTCATGCATGCCATAAACTCTGGATTTATGGTAAAGGTAAAGTTCTTTTTTAAGTTATGCAAACTCAAATCTTACACCTTGATACCTGTGCTGAGATTTTTTTTTTCATTTTCTTCCTCTTTTGGTTTGGTTTTTCCTAATCCTTGGTTAGTACCCTGCTGGGTTTCACTGATAGCAGCTCAATTACCTCCACCAAAGACATTTTATTAATGGTTTGGTTTGTCTCTTTGTTTTCAGCATTACTCCAAAGGTTTTTGGTGGATTTGCAGTAAAACAACACAAAACACAATGGAAGTTGAATAAAAACAGAATGGAAATAGAAAAAATACAGAAAAAACACAACAGATATAATAATATTTTGGGGGAGACATTAACGTGACAGAACAGCTCCTGAAATAAAGGAAACCAAAACACATTAAGGATTTCTCCGGGAGACGCTTAAAAGAAGTAGAGGATTCATCTGTGTTGTGAGGAAAAAAAAGATGCTAGGTAATGTGTGTTTTAATTGCATAATTCAATACTGTTCATACATGTTTCCTATTCTGTTTACTTTTGGCTTGTCACATAGCTGTTCTGTCACATTAGTGTCTCCCCAAAACACTTCAGGTTTGTTTTAAGGTTTTAATTTTTTCTGTTATAATAATTCAGCTTTCACTGTGTTTTTTCTATTTCTGTTGTGTTTTATTCAACTCCTGTTGTGATTTGTGCACTTTTGCAGTCTCTCTCTTTTTTCTGGTCTCTACTGTTTCCTTCGGTTGAAGCGCGTTTGACCTTTCAGAGCCACCATACCTTGGCCCAACTTCGAAAAAATTTAATTTTGAATCCACATCTGGAATTTTCCATCTAGGAATATCTTTTATAGACTTATAAATGCACCATGGGGGGCTTGGGGTGAAACAGAATTTCGGTACACTGTATACTGTGTATATTGCTGTATTGACAATAAAGCTCTTGAATCTTGAATCTTAACCTTGTGAGACTTGGCAAAAATGCATTACATTTTTACAAATATAGATTAAATTTATGTAATAACAATTTCGACACATGGTGTTGATGTTCCCAAGAACATATTGCACAGTAATCTGAAACCAGATATCATTTTAGATGCAGGGACTAAACTTATAGATATTTATATCAGATATTGGCCGGTTTGGACTCAAAAAGCTGGAACTTTGGACACCTGGAGGCTATACTCTGGTATGATATTGGAACTGGAAGAAGCTGAATGTGTCTTGGACTGCTCTTATAAAAACCATGAAGCAAAAATAAAATACATTTATTTAAATTAAGTGAAAATCAATTAGGTATTCCTTTTCTGCAAAGCGCTATGTGTAATATGACTGTGTTGATATACTGATGGTATTACCCTACAGTGGAAATACATTATGCAGTGCATCTGGAAAGTATACACAGCACTTCACTGGTTCCACATTTTGTCAAGTTACAGCCTTGTTCCAAAATGGAATATAAATAAATTAATTTTCCGCTCAAAATTCTACAAAATACCACATAATGACAAAGTGAAAAAGGGTTGCTTCAAATTCTTGCAAATTTATGAAGAGTAAAAAACTGTCTACATAAGGTTGCATAGTTGACATTGCATGAACAGCCCGCCTGGAGTTTGCCAAAAAGCATCTGAAAGACTCTCAGACCATGAGAAATGAAAATTCTCTGGTCTGGTGAAACCACAATCAAACTCTTTGGTCTGCATGCCAAGCATCATGTCTGGAGGAAACCGCTCATCACCTGGCCAATACCATTCCTACAGTGAAACATGGTGGTGGCATCATCATGCTATGGGAATGTTTTTGGTAGCAGTAACTAACTAGACTAGTCCGGGTCAACTGGAAAGATGAATGCAGCAATGTACAGGGACATCCTTGATGATAACCTGCTTCATCTTTCAACAGTACAACAGCTGCAAGCACACAGCCAAGAATACAAAGGAGTGCCTTTGGGACCACTCTGTGAATGTCTGTGAGTGTCCAAGCCAGAGCTCAGACTTGAAACCACGTGAATGTCTATGTAGAGATCTGAAAATGGCTATACATCGACGCTCCCCATCAAACCTGATGGAGCTCGGAAGGTTCTGCAGAGAAGGATGAGAGAAATTGCCCAAAAATAGTTGTGCCAAGATTGTACAGCAGCATCATACTCAAAAAGATTTTGGACTGTAATTGCTATGCTGCAGAGGTCTGTACCCTTCTCAAGATCTGTGTAACAATACAATCCTGTCTCGGAGGTCTACAGGAAATTTCTTGGACTTTATGGCCTGGTTTGCACTCTGACATGCACTGTCAACTATGGGATGTTGTACAGACAGCTTTTTACTTTAAATACATTTTGCAAGATTTTCAAGGAAGCTTTTTTCATTTTGTCATTATGGGCTATTGCGTGTAGATTTTTGAGTTGAAAAATGGATTTAATTCACTTTGGAATAAGGCTGTAACATGACAAAATGTGGAGCAAGTGAATCCTCCAGATGCACTGCGCTGCTGAATTTACAAGGCTATAAACTATAGCAGCGAGCCACTGCATACACAGAAATAAAAAAGTCAAAATGCCATGCAGGCGTAAACAAAATGGGCACATGGGTTCAGGAGCAAAAGCTTTCATGCCAGCATTTAGTGCTCATGCTAGCAGACAGAAGGCTTTGCAATGGTGACCATGAGTGAACAATGAGAAGAGAAGAGAAGAGAAGAGAAGAGAAGAGAAGAGAAGAGAAGAGAAGAGAAGAGAAGAGAAGATGTACCTCTGTTGTTCTATTCACCATCATCTAGAAGGGAAAAGGGGGATTTGTAAGAAAAAGGAACAAGTAGTGGGAGGAACAAAAGGAGGAGGAGAGAATGACGTGGTTAGTGCACCACAACAAGTACAACTGCAACACCGACATCATGGTTGCATCAAGCTGTAGGATGGGTATGTGACAATGTGGCCGTAAACAACGAAAAGAACCAAAAAGCAGTCACATAGAAGTACACAAAACTGGGGAATGGACTGCAACTCTCCCTTACAGTGTGTTTTTGTTCTGCAATAAGGAATGGTCCTTGTGGTAAATGTAGCTGTATTGTTGTTTTTGACGACATTGTTTCTTGCCCTGAGTGCCTCTAAAAATCCAAAATATGAACACTTGCTCAATTTTTGTCCCACAGAAAACTTGTCTGGGACTTAGATGACTAATATAAATATCAACACAGAACAACAGAAGGAACTTATAAATATTCATAGCCCAATGATACCCTGTGGGAATTATACACACGCACCACAAGTATACAGGTGTATTGGGGGGGGTAGTGAAGGCCACAGCTTAAGGTGTACCCTTAATTAATCCAGAGAATCACGTAATTCAAAATGTATTCCATATCAATGGAAGTTTTGAATGATTGTGTTGTTAGTAGACTATTCTTAGTTTTTATATAGATACTCTAAAGTATGTTAGTCTTTAGCAAAAGACAATCTGTTTTCTGCCCTATCCTATGTGTGATATGTAATATGTGATTGATGGTCGGTTCCATGCAAATAAAGTACAAATGACATTTTAACCCATGTTACTTGTAAATATTTTTGATGTTTTGGGGTTTTTTTCCCCTAACTGCATGCAGCCTGGAAGGCAAAACCAAGGGAAAAATAGTGTCAACATTACATTACATTTCAGTTCTATCACTGGTTTTGAGATTGGGGTTATTGTCATTAATATACAGAAATAATTTAATATAATGTACATAATTCAGTGTAGTTTGATATATGGACAGTTTATTGTTTTTTGAGACTTCAGTCACTTAATCTGAGACTGAAAGTGAAGGAAACAGAAAATGGGATTTTTAAAAGACAAATGGTTCTGTTTTCTCCATCATCAACGGACGTAAAGTCTTTAGACATGGTTGGAAAAAAAGAAATAGGTGTAATAGTTTGGAAGTATCCTTATTCCCTCTCATGACTGAAGTAAAGTGAGAAGATGTAGCCCACCTTGACGTTTGTATGCTACAGTCAGCAGTTACGTAACCACCACTAACCCTGGCAGGTACCTTCGTAAAGAAAGACGTAACAGAAATCGGACCCATAATACATGAAAGGTGTCATGGGACTATGAATGAGTAAGATCAGATCTCAGACACAACAAAACAGCAGTTCATTATGGGAAGTGTAGTCCAGCTCATAGCTCATACCTTAGACTCCACATCAGCATTGTGGTCATTCTGGAGGAGGAGGGCGGCAGCCTTGGTATCATCTTTACGTGCAGCGATGTGCAACGCCGGGAGGCGGACCTTCCCCTTGGTGTCATTTTCCAGCAAAAGGGAAACTACCTGGTCATGGCCCTGCTGCAGTGCAACCGCCAGCGGAGTGAAACCATCCTGCAAACCAAAAAGAGTCAACTGTAAGCTATAAATGTCACCTCAGAAACAATAAAGAGATTATGTGAAGTGTTTTCCTAAAGTATGACACCCTTTAACAATAGCATGCAAACATACGGTACAATGGCAGTGCATACATGCTGATGTAAAGCACATATTTTATTACCATGTAAAGCCTCCTAGCTTAGCAGGCTAACAGTTGCTAATGCGCTAGAAAAGTACAATTAAGGCTGAAGGTTAATGTCCATAGTTTTTCAGGTATTTGGGCAAAATCAGAAGCATTATAATAATAATAAAATAATAACAATGGTAAAATTGGTAGAAAAGAGCAAATGTCTTAAACATGACTATCTTTAGGGGCCTTTTGAGAAACTCATCTGAGTTCAGAAACTGCTGCTTATACTACTAGGAAGTACTTTTAAGTGCTCTCTTATTTCCCAATAGGTCACCACAGCAGATGGATCTGCATATTCGACTCGGCACAGATTTTTTTTTTTACTAAATACCCTTCCTGAAGGAACCCTCCCCTTTATCTGAGCTTGGGACCATCACTAGGATTAAACTGGCTTGTAAACCCCTGATGCTGGATTTGTGTCTCCACCCGGAATCGAAATGGGGATATTTTGCATGTAAGGCAAGAATGTGTTAACCAGCAGCTGCTTCTACTTTTATTTTCTTCCTATTAAAAGTTGTAAAGTCCATGAAGGTCAGCAAAAATATCAGCCTTATATATATTCATATATTTAAGTCTGGAAAAAAGTGGTGGGTAAACCTACATATAAAGATATAAAGTATTTAAGCACACCAGGTCACCTTTTCCAAAGTTCACCTGATGTGATTTAAAGTCCTGCAGTGGGAATTAAACATGTTTTATACATGACTTTTTTTGGCTGCTGGCGCTTTAAATCATCAGCCAAAAAAATCGAATCAAACTCCTTTGAGGTGTCTGCCTGCTGTCCGTACAGCCTGGCCTTCCTCTGTAAAATTGCACGATATAAATCAGAAGGGCTGCCTTTGCTGTCGGCCTGTAAATCATATGAGAGGGACACAGGATCAGTGTCCCTCCAGAGTCATGTTAGTATTCTTTTCTCATCCGAAGCACTGCAGTGTGGACGCCGTCTGTAAATATGGGGCAAGAAGAGGAGTGAGCTTAGAATCCTAAAATATCATCTTAATAATCACGGACACTCCTTTCTTCTTGACGTCAGCTGACAGTCACACTTTCAGAGATGGCATATGATACGTTTGTAGCTGCTTCTAGCTGGTAAAGTGACAGCTGTTCATGATTCAGGCACGTCGCTTTTATCAGACAATGAGAGACTTAATCAAGTTGCTTTTGTTCGCTCAGAGCCTGAACTTTTATTTTCTTGCTGCTGTGAATGTGACTAATACTCTCAGTGTGAATCCAATTATACATTTTCACTTTAAGTTCATAATTTCATATTACACGCATTAAATCTGATGCCTGTCTACTGACGTCCAACACTGAAGAAGTATAAAATGACAGATTCTTAAGTTGGCACTCACAGGTTACGCTCTATATTTAAAACATTTCAGCAGTTATCAAAATATTCATCCATTCATTCGGCAGCTGGCATGATTAAAAACCGAAAACTGTAATCTTGTGTGGGTGGTTTTTTAACGTCACTGGTTCCTCCCTTTTGTGTTGGTCACCCCTTGAAGAAAATGCCTGATATTTTCATAGAAGACAGAGCTCCTTAGGAACTTGTTAAGGGCTAAATTAGGAAAGATACTAACTGTAGTAAGGCTGAGAAAGATGCATGTTATGCATGTTAGGGTCAGAGTTGCAGTGAACAGTGGCTAACAGAATGCTACATAGATAGCAAGCCTTAAAGGCAGATGGTTAACACCCAAACTGACGATAAAAACAGTTCATGTGAAGGAGATCTCTCAGGTTAACTCCTTTCTTGCATAAACATGTTTGTCTGATAAACATAAACGCAACTATTTTAAACCAGAATGTCAATGACAATCATCTGCCGCAGATGGCTGCTCCTCCCTGGGCCAAGAGGTTTCTTCCTCTTAAAAGGGAGTTTTTCCTTCCCACTGTTGCTAAAGTGCTTGCTCATAGGGGATCGTCTGATTGTTGTGGTTTCTCTGTATTACTGTAGCCTTACAATGTAAAGCATGTAAAGGTGGCAGTTGTTGTGATTTGGCGCTATACAGATAAAAGTGAGTTGAATTGAATTAAACTGAACTTTAATGTAGAAGAAAATGTGACTCTGAGTGAATTTGGACCCATTATGTGACCACTGTGTGAAAGTTTCACTAAATTTTGATCAATCTTCTAGGAACAGCGATTCTTGTGTATCGTGGATAATTATCACATCTTACTGTAGCTTAAGCTTATCGGTCCTTCAGTGAGAAAAGCTAAAAAGAAGTTATGTATAAAACATGATCTCATCATAAGATGACCCACCTGTTACTATAAAATAGCTTGGTTGCTTTATTTTTTAGTTTGGTTAAACTCGAGACACTAGTTGACACGGAGACACTGACAGTCACCTTTATAATTCAACAACATTTAAGTCCCTATGATCAAATTTACATACAGGGACTTAACAAGTAAAGCGCAATAACATGACCATTCAGCAATTTAGGTTTAGATACATTTTAGTTTTAGATACTGGAAGTGCTTTAGTAAGTTCAGTGCTCACTTAAGAACAATCGGATAGGAAATTTAGCTGCTAATGGACACATACTAGGACACAGACAAGATGAGATTGCATACTGCCTATGAACACAAAGACACACACACACATACACATATACATACTATATATAAACACTGACTCACGCAGGCAATAAAAAAAAATGTAAGACACAACAGAGGCTACTAGGAGTGTGTCTATGACTCATCAAAGGAAAGATTCCTTGCAAGGAAAACAATATACTCTGCACGTATGTGTGTCTTTGTGTGTTTATGTGTGTCTGTGTGCGCACTTGTATGTTTATACAGGACTCCAACTGTCTTGATAAAACCAACTCGGCATCACTACACACCCACAGATCAAAGCCGAAACACCCCCCTCCCCCCTCAGAGATCCGACGCTGCTCACACAAATAATCAGTGAGGGCGAGAAACAAACACACCCTCGCTTGCACACACACACACACACACACACACACACACACACACACAGGCACGTGCATAAACAGGCTGACACACATTCATAATGTGATCCAAAAACATGTTTGCAAAACACACCCACACATACACATGCCCCTGGGCACACAAACACATTCAAATGCATAAATTTAGGCTTTGTATGAATTTTAAAGGTCACAATCCATCCCTAAGCACTAGCTCCCGTTTCATCTGATTTAGGAATCAGGAAAAGAGAAAAAACTAGTTTAATATCCTAAAAATACTTTGGGACTCAAACAACAGCATCAGCAGCTGCAAACAAAAAGGCAAAGACAGGGTTTTGATCTTTCTTTAAAAGTTAAAAATGGAAAGGGACAGAGCACAATTTCCTTCTTACCAAAATAGCACCAGCCAGCTTCAACAATACAAAGCGAATTATAAAAAAAATCAAGTTATTCTGATGGGGTTATCAGCAAAGTTACACACTAAAAATAAAGAGATTTTGTAAAGCCCCTTATAAAGTGATGGCAAACAAGATGAGTCTAATATGCTCAAAAATACGTCAAATATAGACAAATATTTTTTATAAAGGCTTTGTTCTCTAATTAAATGCTTAAACATGAATTATTAAACAGCAAGAGTTGCTTCATAGATACATATTTCCTCACATGAATAATTCACATTGGTCTCACCCCACTGGAGTAGTCGCAAGAAGGGTGAAAAGAGGAGAAGAGTGAGATGTGGTGGAATAAGAGGGCGAGCAGGAGGAGACGGAGGCAGACAAAAGAATGATGGAGGGCATGAAAAAGAAATGAGGAGGAGAGAAAAGGAAGAAAGATGAGGAGGAAAAATGGGGTGCCACGGAGGCTTAAGTGAAATGTCTCAGACACAGTTCTGTAAACACCACACTAATACTAATGCTAATAAGATAAAAGCAGCATCAAATGTGCATTTGCAGAACACATCAGCAGAACATAAAAGGCACCTCTCTAATTACCTTCAAACTAAAGCTTTAAAGTATATTTTAAAAGGATGAATCTGATTGATCCCATTTACAACATTGTCTGGGTATCTGATACCTGGTATTTTTATCTTTGTGCACTTTAGAGCTTCATTGTTTCCTGTTCTGTCATTAGTTTTCACTAGAGCACAACATGTGTATTAATCCCTATCTAAAAACTTTGATTTGCTCCTTTTTAAATAATCTTTGCTCAAATAACAGACGTTTTATATAGAATAAAAGCGGAAAAAATAACTATATTTACGAGATGTTTCTGCATCATTAGCAGAAATGACCTGTTAGGGCTGAGTGCAACATTTAAGGTACGGATAGTAAGTATAGAATAACATCATGACAATATAACCTTTATGTGTTCTGCATATTGTTTCTTTTTACAATTTATTCTTCATGTCCGATCTGCCAAACACTTTTTCTTTGTGATCCACATAACTGCATCTGTCTATGCATATCGCTAGATGCTCATTTTAGTCTCCTTTTGACACATGGTGGGCTGGATCGAGATTCTTCAGGGACCTCCCGGACCTCCTTTGCCCACATTAATCTAGACTTTAAGATTCCTAACAACATCACCAAAATTACACTGTATAGATGTTGTCTTGATGCATGCTCAATCATCCAGGTAAATAAATCCCAAAAGGTTGATTCTGTTCAACTGGACGTAACGTTTTCAGTGGGAGAAACATTTCGTCAGTCATCCAAGTGACTTCTTCACTGAAGAAGTGAAGAAGAAGTGAAAAAGAATCCAAGTGACTGAAGAAGTCACTTGGATGAGTGACGAAACGTTTCTCCCACTGAAAACGTTTCGTCCAGTTGAACAGAATCAACCTTTTGGGATTTATGGATGCTTGTATTTAAATATTTCATACTCAGAATGAGTTCTTCTTGTTAACGCTCTGAGGTCTAGGTCGTCATTAGTGCTAACCTTATTCTAACCCTACATTTTGTATGAAAGGAAAATGAACTTGTTTGGAAGAAATTAAAAAGTTTTTTCATGTGTCAATTAGAATGATTATGGATCAGAAACTGAAAAATGTGACTAAAATGAAAAACAATCATCACACTTTAGTCTTGCGGCGGTGGCAGTCGGCCATCTGCTTTACTACTGCAGATGATGGATCGCTGTGTCACACTCACAGCGTAGTGTTTGGTCTCGCTACACATGCCGTTTCTCCTGTTAACGTCACCGGTTCCTCCCTCTGCTGGCAGCTGAAGACAGTCAAGGTCACTCTGAATGTACACATGCTGCTGCTACTGCTCCTGTCTGTACCTCCTTTACTCTAATCACTCTGCCTCTTTACTGCCTCTCGGCAACAGATTAATCTCTGAAAAATAATTATTTTTTCTAACCCTAATAAACAGTGACCTTATATGTTACACAGGTCGTCTACTAAATGAGCTAGCGGGGGCAGGCACTAATCTAACATTTGAAACAAAGAAACCGATGGTCATAATGTTGCAGTGTAATTATAGAGGGGGTTGGTAAGCTGTTAGAAGATGTTATGGGTTTGTGAGTATGTGCAAACACATGCTAGTTTGTGTCTGTGCTTTTGTGTATGTGTGTGAGAGACTTCCTTTACCTCAGTGGCGATGCTCTGGCTGGAGCCATTGTCCAATAAGAACTGCACCACATCCAAGTGATTCTCCTGCGCCGCCATATACAGCGGAGTAAAGCCATTCTGCAGAGAAACAAAAGAAGAAATGATGCTGTTAATGTTTAAAGAACCACACAATCTAACAGATTCTCGAGCTATGTGTTGCAAGTATAGGGAATTTAATGAAACTTTACCAAGGCAAAAACAGTACAAGGACACCGAGCATGCTTTATTTTGTATATATTGATAAAGTGTTTGCTTGCATGTAGAAAAAAATCACTTCTATTAGTACCAAATAATAGTGTCTCAGTTAAATTCCAATTTTAAAATAATGACCCTTGCAGAAAGATGGACTTGGGTAGGATGTGATTGTCATTTCTCACCCCAAAGAAATTATCGTATATCAGAAAAACTGAAATATCAATAAAATCCTGCATGTGGACTAAAAGACATTATGTAGACATCTATAGCTATAGATCTTTTTAAGGAAAAATATAGAACCTGTACAGTAAAAAACATTTGACAAAATAAACTAAATAAAGTTACAATACAAATGATTATAAAGAATACTGTTAATGGATTAAAAACACAATAAATGTTGGTCAGACTGATATCAAGGAGTCAGGTGATAAGGTGATTAATCCTGTCGATATCTCTGCTTACATTAGGTCATTGTGGGCAGTGCTGAAACATCAATAAGCAGTACTGCTTTTTGGCAATATTGGGTTTATAGGATTTCTGCATTAATGTGATAAAGCACCTTGATGCGTCAGGCGTGAAATTGACAGCAAAACATGTTTTTATTCTATAAAAGGTTTTTCAGAAAACCTGATTGCCACACATTGCTATTATTCACTAAAACTACAATGACCCCTTCATACTTGAAAGCAGGGAGATTATTTTTTCCCTGACTTCCACAGCCCCACACAAATGTTATATACCAGCAGCGTTATCATGGTGTACATACCGTCACCTCAACACATACCTCACACCTGATAAGAGTGTAGATAAAAGTCAATCTGGGGCTGAAGCTGACAAGTGTGTGTGTGTGTGTGTGTGTGTTACCACACTAGATATAAGAAAACATATCTCCATAGCAACACAGGCATCCAAAAACCACTTCAGCATGCAAAAAACTCCTCTTCATCCTCCTCTTCCATTCTTTGTAGTTATTCTGGTGTCACTGCACCAAATGCTTTTCTCATTATACACGTAATTTAAAGGGGGGCAAATTATGAGAAATCCACTTTTTCATTCTTTTGAATCATAATTATATGTCCCCGGTGTGTCTAGTGACCCAGAAATTATAAGAGAAGAAGACCCCCTCCTGTCTCCATAAAGCATTTTTCAGAACAATCATTTTTATCCCTTATTGGACAGGGACAGTAAAGCATAGACAGAAAAGTAGAGAGAGACTAAGGGGATTAACATGGAGGAAATAGACTGGGTCATTACTGAACCCAGGCCCCTGCAGCATTTCAGCATATGAGTTGCCTGTTTAAAAAACTTAGCTATAGTGACACTCCGGTTTACAAGCCCCTTTTAATGTGAGAAGAGAATAAGCACCACCCATTACTGGTGGAGAGATGTGTCCAAAACATTTACTCTTCAGATGCTGTGTGGCTCATTCTACGTAATTTCTGTGTAATTACCAGTAATAGGGTCATTGCTCTAAAACAGTAACATATTACAAATTATTTGTTACTTAATTACTCCCCGAAGAGAGCAATTTCGTTACACTGCTTGTTAGAATATTTTCATGTTACTCCATGATATATGCTGAAATGCACTGTCTCATAATTACCAGCTAACAGCAAAAACCTGAGGCTACAGTCCCACATAAACATACTGTCATACAAAACAAACTCTTTCTTTTAGTGTTTAAATAACACAAAGTTGCCTGCAGTGTTAAAAACTAAAGCTTCACATTGACCGCTACTGCAATTCTACTGTGGAATCAAGTGTCAGTAGAAAAAGAGGGGCCAATGCTGAAGTTCAGACTGGGAAAAAGCACTTGGCACTGTGCAGATAACTAAAGATACTTTTTAATGCTAGTATTGTAACGACTAAATCTGGTATAGTGATGAACACTGGTAACTACTAGAATTTGCATTAAAATCAATTGACCTTCTCCTACTCCTCAAGTAAAATCAGAGATGGAAAGAAGTTCAGCTCAGCACTAAAGATTAAAGGTCATCGATACTGATGTCATTTTCTTCCTCTCATCAGCTCCAGCCAAAGCTTTCACAGTGACATCATTATAGTTGCTGTGGTGATAAGTCCACTGTGAGTGTATGTGCATGCTGACTATTGAATGTGGGCTAAGCTGCACAGCAGAGTTGCTGACACAGCAAGCAAATACACACACACACCCACCCCCAAATGAACCCTGTATATACACATTCTTCTGGATGAATGCACGCACTCAAACATGGTCTTCCAACAGAGACGATTTCACTGTACAGCCTTGTCATGTGTCTGTGTTTTCGGGAGGGGATGCCTTACCTGAGACTGAGCATTGACGTTGGCACCGTGGGTGACAAGCTCCTTCACCACCTCTGTCTGTCCAGCAAGAGAAGCTATATGGAGGGCAGTGTTTCCTTTCTAAAGAATAGAAACAAAACAAACATTTAAATTTTAAAGATTTAGTAAGAATTATTTGTAGCTTTCTGGATGCATGTAAAGGCCTGGGCTATGTGGATGTTTATGAGTCACACAGGAGAAATGTTTTACATATTGCTCGTTAACAGCAGAGGTGGAAACTGCAAACACATCTCTCTGGGGGAGTGCAGGAGAGTTAGAAGCAGCATGGATTGACTTAAGGCTATGGAAGCTATTAAAGCACAAGTTTCAGTGTCTGATTGCTGCAAATTGAGTGAAAAATATCACTTTTTATTAAAGTCATATCTCAGTCAAACCTTAATATTTGCTGCAATATGATATCATTGTTTGTGATGTCTGTAGATCATAAATTAGAATTCACAGGAAAGGACGACTAATATAACTTTGGAACTCTGCTGTATCAAAATGATTCAGAGACAGCTGTATGTATGTACTGTGTATGTGTGTATATATGCAAACTATGATTAGCGCTAATCTCACAAACTATAAATAAAATCAGGCTAACAAAAATTATAATTGGATCTTGCAATATAATTTATATAATTTATAATATAAAGCTTGGAGAGAGCATATCCCTCCAAAACAGAAGATTGACTAACTAAATAAGTCTACAAATCAAAATCTGTTCATATCTGTTCATGAATGTCATTCATTTTCACTGTCTTTTGTTGTGTTGGAAAGCACAGATTAAAGGGATGCCCACTGAATAAAAATGAACACACAATCTGAACCCATCAGCTGGTCTGCTGATTGATGCTAAAAACTGATGCTAACTTTACTAGCATGAATTCTTTGTTTACTTTGCCCTTTAACACTAGTTAACTTATCTAGTAGAGCATCCTGATGTGTCCAGCTCTACTAGCTATGACACGACTGAGTCAAGTGCACTAGCCCAACAGTCAGACACCAACAGTTAGCCTATTAGCCTTAACTTGCAAATATTAATACTTCATAACCAGTTAACTTGGTCTTGCGCATTGTTACTGAAATAAACAGCATTTCTCGAGTAACGCTTTACCTGTCCTTTTATAGGACTGTTGTTGTTGGTGATGCCACATTATTTATAACTTGTTAGGGCCCTGTCAGATACTGTACATTTTGAAATGTTAATAAAAAGCTAAACTGTTGTCAGCAGCTAGCTAATTATAAGACACATTAAGGGTTTAACTGTGTGCAACCAAAAGAAACTTTGCCTGTTTCCCTTTGTCTATAGACCCAGCATATTCATATGCAGATGTATACAGATTAAATAACACATAACAATGAACAACACATATGCACATATTAGTTAAGGTTAAAAATTAAGGCTATAGCATCACTCTTGAACACTAGTTCAACTTGAATAACAGATAATAAACTGAATTCAAATGCTGTACAACAGGAAGATAAACGTTCAAGAGTCACCGAAACAGAAAAAACTGGAAATACAAAGAAGAAAATGTGGCATACTGAAAAGACTAGCAGAGCTAGTCTGATATGCGCATTACTCGTACTGCAGCTCTAATGGATGCACCTGTTATATGTGTGTCAGCCATAGCAAGCAGCAGCTGTGGCCATGCCGTCATTCTTACTGCCACTAAACCCTCTGCACATACACCTCGCTTCATTCCTCACATGCTTCAACTCTCCCTTCATACTGCTGCTGAATCCAGTTTAGAACAAGAGACAACGGTTTCATTCTGACATTCATTTGGGATTCTTGAAGTTTTCATGACTGAGTGCTTATTTGGGGAGCCATTGTATGAGTGAGGGATACACATCAGACACCTTTAAACTGCCTTTGTAACATGTCTGTTCAGAGAATGCCTGTTATTGGTCATTTTCTGATTAGTTTTGTAGCATTCCTAGACACAGTTGTTTTTGTTAATGTTGTAGTTTTAGTCTGTTATTCAAGCTAAATTTAAATAGACGTGCTCCCTCCATCACAGCATAACATAAATTGTGAATGAATGGTAAATGGACTGATTCTTATATGGTGCTTTTCTACTCTCTACTCAAAGCGCTCTATACAACATGCCACATTCACCCAATCACACCCATTCACACAAGCACTTTTCTATTAAGCTTTTAGTGCTTCCTAACGAGCATTCATACACATTCATACTCTGATGGACGCATCGGAGAGCAACTTGGGGTTAGTATCTTGCCCAAGGATACTTGGCATGCAAACCGGAGGAGCCAGGGATTGGACCACTAATCCTCCGATCAGTAGATGACCTGCTCTGCCTCATGAGTTACAGCCACCCATGACATGTACAGTAGTGTATTCTTTCCTTGGCTCACTTATGTCGCACATAAAACACTTACAAGTTCAGCCACACTTTGAAAACTCCTGACATAATTACAATATAAGCACAGAACAAAACCAGAATTTGTCCTGTTCTGGAAGGATTCAGGTTACAGTCCCAGAGAACTATTGATATATTGCAATGTGTACACCTACAGGGCTACAAAGGCCCCTCCTTTCTTCTCTCGTTCCTGTGTTTTTTCTGCCCCGTGCAATTAAATGTCACCTGTATATGCAGCTGCCCAATAATGGATTATCAGCTTTGGAAAGTTACAGATAATGGAGTTTCCTAAGGTATCTGACCTTCTGAAAGCATTACTGACAGATATTCTAGTTAGAAAGTTGACTTTTCAAAGATTAGAAGAGAACAGTCACACAAAAATCCCATGTGAGAACCTAAGTTAGGTTTCTGTCACCATGCCTGTTGTGTTTTATTTGAATAACTACTTGCAGCACTGTGAAGATCTGCCTTTTCTATAAAGGCATGAAAAACTAGCATGAAGAGGGAAGCTCGGGTAGAGGTGGGTTGCACAGCAGCTCATAGGGGCAACAGTAACTGCTGATAGGCTAAAATAACTTAAATTGCATGCTCTACTATATATGAGATTCACCAATTGGATTTCCAGAAGAGTTTTAGCTGATCAGACCATGTTGTCAGCTGGTGGAGCAGGGTAGCTCGACTTCACAGTTTGCTTGTTATACCTGTTACATCTGCCTTTTCACTCACTTCCAGCATGGTTAGATAGTATTAGTAAGTCATTATCAAACCTAACCAAATGCTTACACATTTATAGCCAGTGTTTGGAGTTTTCATGCGTGCATGTAACTTGCTGTAACAGAAGTGTTATTTTTTGGGATTGCATCAACTATCTTGAACAATATCATAAAAAATCAGACTAAGCAAACTAATGGGCGCAAATAGCATCAGCTGCGAGTCTCTGGTGTTAATACCACGACTGTGTATTAGTATTTTTAAAAACATTATAGTAACCAGACTGCTGCAGTGCTGGGAAACACCTGTAAGGATTGTGAATTACTGCCTAATTACTCCCACTAACCTGGTTTAGTGTGGTGATGTCAGCATCATGGCTGAAAATCCAATCATCATGAATTTAATCACTTTTCTTCTTAATGGATAAATTTAATGCAGTGGAGCTTTTCACTGTCAAACACTTTACATACACTACCAAACCAACGAGCCCTATGTGGTGAAATACCAGAATGTTTGTGATGGGACTTCTACTAAATCAGTACTTGACCTCTCTGCTTACATGCAGCCATTCATCTCCTCTCCTGCTGCTTAATCAATGTGACTTTGGGAAGGTGCAGACTCAGCAAACCTTGTGTGTGTGTGTCTGTGAATTCATGCATACACAGTGTGCCTGTGTGAGTGATTGTGTGTTTATGCGACTCCTGGGTGGCACACACCTTAGTAGCAGCATCCACATTGGCACCCTGCTTGATGAGCTCAGCCACCACTTCCACATGGCCCTCCTTCGAGGCCAGATGGAGAGCATTGAGACCATTCTGGAGAGAAAGAAAAGAGAGGAAGAGGAATTGAGATTAAATTAAAATAAAATAATCTTAAAATAATCTGTTTTGTTTTTTTCCCTGCAAATCTGGTCTCTACTGAGACTAACATACAACATATAAACTCTTTATGTGTGATTTTCAGGGACAAAAAAGATTGTGGGTACATCTTTGAGTTGTTTATATAGTGATTGGGGAGAAATTTTACTTTAAAAAAACTCTACAACGGTGCAGTCTTATTAGCAAGCTTACCTGATTGCAAATATTAATGTCGACCCCATTCTTCAGGTAATCCAAAGCTTTCTCAAGGTTGCCAGCCCGAGCAGCCCGCAGATAACAAGCGTTTACGTCTGTCTGCAGGAAGACAGAGACAGGAGAAAACCATTATTATCCTAAACTTACAATGTATCACAGTGAGCTGAACAAAAGACACATACAGAACATCAGGGAAAACGGGTAAAACTGACTAAATGAATGCACAAACAATTAGAATCTTCAAATGCTGCTAAAATAAACTTTTTCTATGTAAAAAGAAAAGAATTTATTATCCTAAAACAGCAGTAATATTTAATGTTTGAAGCTTATTTTAGACTATTTAATACTTTGGAAATATGTCGAGAAAAACATGCAACAACTTTGAGGCTATTATTTTTGTGTCGCAGCTTACTTATGAATCCTTGCAACAGGAGATAAGTTGAGTAAATCCCCCAAAGCTTGTATGTTATTAGCCAAAATGAATAGATTAGAATGTGTGTGGTAAACCCTTTGAGAGCTCAAAGAGGCGGAATAAGAGCCAAAATAGGAAAACATTTATAAGAGTGGGTCTGAGAGAGAGAAAAGTGGTCTTCAACATGCCTGCTGGGTTAAACTCCCTAAAACCCAGCCAAGAAAAAACAGCCTGCCAAATCCAAGCCAACAACCACAGGATTTATTCTGCTTGATACTTTTTTCCAAGTTGATTGGTGCCAGCATGAGACATTTGTTTTTTTTGTTTTTTTTGTTACAGATTCAGTGACACATCTGGATTAAGCTAAACATCAAACTGCACTGAGTTAACTGAATTTGACAACCCTGACTTAAAATGAAATATGTAGAAGTAACTTATCTATTGTGATACTTGCAAAAAGATATTTTTGCATTTGCATCTTAAGAACTTTAACTTGCTATCCTGTTTTTACTAATGTTCTATTAAAGCACATTTCAGGAAACTAATAAATGTAACTAAATAAAGAATCAATAAAATTTGATCACAATCAGATTAATTAGAAGTACTTTCTCACTAATGCAGCCTTTCTTTTGGGAAGCATTACATCACAAACAAGCATAATGGTACCTGTGCAACTTTAGGAGCAAAAGACACCACATCATTAAGACTAAAGCTCATTATTTTCATTTACACTAATCTGCTGGTGTGCTTGCAACGCTCTGCAGTGAGGTAATAAGTCTTGAGTGCAGCAAGAAGAGAAGATCAGTACCAAATTAATCTATACATGCATCGTCAGCACTATGAAAATGAGAAAAATGGCATGTCTAAACTGGCAGAATATTATATTTTAGCATAATGAGCATGCTAGATATTATTACAGCCTATTGCGTTGTACAGAGGTATTAATCTTCAGTTAACCAATAATGCTATCAAGCAGGCCTATCACAGTTGTTGGCATCTATAAAACTACAACTTGTAGCAACATTTCTGAGAAGAAGCACATCAGGTTATAGCATAGATTTAACACTGTACTATAAATCAAGCTATATTAATATTTCAGGTAAATATGGAGGAAAAAGTCAGTGCGAGTCACAATAAAAGCTTTAGTACAAAAAGATCACATCCATCTTATCAACAAATAAAAAACAAATGTTTTTTAAAGCTGAGTAGAGACGGGACTGAATACTGAGCTACAGAGGATAACTACTGGGAGCATCCAAAATTATTGTTTTTGAAAAGTAAAGTGTAATTTTTTTTTGCAAAGGGAGTATAATTATGCCAAACACACACAGTCAACCCTAACATCTACTGCGAGCACCCCTGATGACTAACTGTGTCTCTAAGGGGAGCAGCAGCAGCAGCTGAAGAGCTATTTGCAGTTAACCTGTCACAGCTGCAAACGTGTCATTATCAAGCTGAGCTGAGGATTCTGAAAGAGGGAACTGAATATACTGTATGTGCACATGTTTATATCTGTCCCTTTGTGCCAGGATCTCAGGGTGTGGCCCATTCTGGCAGAGCAGAAACAGGCTGAGTTTGAGTGCACCGTGACAGCAGAAAGGTTGAAAAGATGGCAGATAGTCAGTGTGTGTGTGTGTGTGTGTATCTGATTTCATGATTGCAGTGCTGTGATTCTTCAGCCTACTGCACCCATGTAGTTGAATGGATGCCCACACAGTACACAGGATAGGCACTCTCAAATTACTGTTTGCTCATGTGCCCATTAACCTGCAGTATTCTCTACAAAGTAGATGAAAGGGTTTAAAGTTAGCATCATGCAGATCCTATCATTCCAGGAGATTATCTTAATTTTACATCTGGCATCATTCACAAACCCATTTTCACAGTGTTTGATGCAGAATTCACTTCATTAAAGACAATTTCATTCACCAACATATAATTACTTTCAAGCGTCACTGAGAATGGTAACAGAAGAATTTGTTTACCATGACATGGATGATGGAAAATGCTAAACTGTAGCTTTAAAGTGGATAAAAAAAAAAGAGAAGAGTATGATTTCTTAAAATTTCCCTTCTCCTTATGCACCTCCTCCAGCTTGGGCTAGGTGATCCCAAGCTGGTCAAGAGCCACAATGTGTGTGTCCAGGGTAGAACACCTCAGCTAGGAGATGTCCAGGAGGGATGCTAATCAGATGCCCAAATCACTTCAGCGTGCTCCTTTCCTTTTTACTTTGACGTTTAGAGGAACAGTGGCTCCACTCTGAGCTCCGACAAAATAACTGAACTCACTCTATTTCTAAGACTGAGCCCAGACACCCTTTAGAGGAAACAAATTTCTGCCACTTGTATTTCTGATCCTATTCCTTCAATCACAATGCACAGCTGATAGTCATACATGAAGGCGAGAACATAGATAAACCAGTATATCAACAACTTTGCTTAACACTCGGTTCTGCTTTCACCACAACACCACAACGGTACATCAACTCCACCCTTTCTACACTCATGAACAAAACCTCCAAATACTTGAACAACACAGCTACATTTCCTGCTAAATGCTATGCTGTGCTTACCAGCTAGTCTCAGCTACATTTCTCTGTGATGGAGCAGGAAATGTAGCAGCTGACTGCTATCACAAAAGCCCAATGACAGTGAACTGAAGCAGCAAAGCTGAAATTCACTTTGAATCAAGTTACCTCTTTCAACTTTGCCTTTGATGCATTGTTCTTGTAAAAATACAGATTATAGCAGCTTTAATGTTTTCAATATAAGCATAACTGAACTGAATGAACTGGGCCATTGCTTAAAACTGTATTGTATTGTGTATTTCACAATCAGTCTTTGTACAATGTAAACATCTCTACAGTGATACGAACAATCAAGCGAAGCTCATTGCACCATGAGCTGTGTTATTTGCTGAGGTCATTTCCCACTCAGTGAATAGATCTTATCTAAGGTCATCATCACATATACGCAAACACACAGGAGAGCGTAGCGGATGTCAAACACGGGAGTTTCCTGGATGACTGAAATTGCAAGTAACCTCTCTAATAGAGTTTAACATTACTTTTAGTGAAAGTACTGCATTGCAGCTTTTGTAAAGGTTATGGATTCTTGTCATTATTTAGACCTCTATGCAGGATCACTGCATACCTTTTTGCCTGGCCTTGCTAAAGACAAACAAATTGTAAACATGTAACTCAACCTGAAACAGAATGGAAACTACATCAATAACACTGATCTAGTAAACTGTCCCAACTAATATAAAACACTCTAGTAGTAAGACACTAGTAAGAATAGCAGTGGGCATATAGCATCCTGTTTGCCAGAGTTGGCCCTGACATAATTCAGCTTATATCAAAACCTTTATATTTTCATCCATTTACTGTAAACAACAGTGCAACTGTAAAGGAGAAACATATAATAGTGTCCCCATCTTATTTTTGTAAAATGAAAGGATATTTTCTTCTCTCTATGAGGGTATCGTGCAGAAATTGTCCCAATAGTTTGGATGTTTAAACAAAAAGTATAATCTTTAATCCAAAGAATAAAAAAAACATGTGACAGAAAAAATTGCAACACAGTTTAATGTTTACTACAAGTAAATACACGCAAAAACATTTCTTAGTAATCAAATACACTTGCATATTTCAAAATAAAATATTTACTAAGAGTTCTACCAGTGGCCGAGTCTGGAGACAGTGTGCCGTGGAGATTTTTAAAACCCAGAGACGGGTTGTAAGGCGTGGTGCCAAGCCTTTCAAATTTGATGTGGGGGCAGGCTGGGCTGCTCATAATTCAGGGCATTATCAGAGTTCCAGTTCAAAGCGAAATCCTCTGGAAAGGTACTCTGGTCAAAGAGCAGCACGAGTCCAGCTCAGGACTTCCCAGTTTGGTCAGGTTGACATCAGTTGATACACAGCACGCGACACTGAAAATAACCACGTCACTGCTGTGATTATCTGCTGCATGGCAGATAATCAAGATGAAGACAGAAGGGATAAAAATTTTTTATATAATCTTTAAATATTGTCATGGCTTTTCTTTGAGATGTTCATAAAAAACCTTTATTTTCTGCCTCCTTTTACCAACAAAAATGCACGGCTAGACTAAAGCTCTGAATACTGAGCGTTTTTGACATTAACCTGTGCTAGGGAGAGATCCTTTTTATCCGTTTACAAACATGTGTTGGGAAGAAAACAATGCAGTTTGAGCTCCAGAACACATTTATTTACACTTATTTACTCCGGGGAAATTTTGAGACCCCAGTTGCATACTTGTATGTACTGGATACTGAAAATACCCAACATCTCAAATTAAGACCTGTGCCTACATTTGTATCTACACTCACAAAATATTTGCTTTCTTTTGTTGGCCAGGAAGGAGAAGATGTTTTCTGTTCTTACAGAGAGTTAAATTAAGGATATCTATTTAACAAAATAAAGTGCTGCAACTTAAACTTCCATGTTATGTCCTTTGCTTTACACCCATACATGGATTAAACCTAATCCTAGCCTATATTTTCCCACCAAACCAATTCTGGGGCTACAGAGAATGGTCCAAAAAAAGGGAACATATTCAGTGAGCAGCAGTTCTCTGGGTGAAAATGTCTTGTTGGTGTGAGCGGTTAGAGGAGAATAGCCAGACGGCTTTGAGCTGATACGAAAGGACCTCAAACAACCACTCGTTGTAACTAAGATATGCAGCAAAACATCTCTGAACGCACAAGTCGAACCTTGAAGCAGATAGGCCAAAGCAGAAGAATACCACACCTGTTAGCTAAGAACAGGAAACACCTGCTCAGCTAAACGTTGCCTCCCTTGTATCAATGGTTCAGTCTGATGGAGGTGATGTAGCCCACGGCCGACATGAGTATTATATCTGACTGCATCCATCCCTTTATGACCACAGTGCACACATCTTCTGATGGAATACATTCCACGTCACAAAGCTCGACTGACTGTGTGATGCTATCATGTCAATATGGTCCAAAATCTGTGAGGATTTGCTTGTTGAATCTATCCCACAAATGATTAAGGCAGTTTCTGAAGGCAAAGGGGAGTTTATTCTGATATAAGCATGTTGTGCTCAACAAAGTGACCGGAGAGGTTACATGCACTCAGGAATGTCTGCCCATGAAGGCCATTCAGCTACAATAACAGAACCAAGAATCGTGTTTTTCTTTTCAAATGAAAGCTCATGTCTGCAGTTCCTGTCACACACTTCCAATAAATTTGTTATCATCGCTCTCAGGTTGCTCCGCTCTGATACTGTGCCAACCTGGATGCTGTGAGCCAACACAGTTGTCACTTGTATCACAATATTTCTGTCTACAGTGGAGCTGAAAAATGTATTTGTTTATTTATTTGTCTTGGATCAACAAAAAGAAAATCAATTTGAAGACAGCTATTCAGGCTTTTTGGTCTCATTAATACATTTTGTATAACAACTAAATGGTTGGTCAGTGAAAATAATAATAATTAGTCAGACAACAGACATGTAATTAAAAATAATTATGTGTAACATTCACCTTGTAACAGAATCATTTTGTAAGTTTTATTGTGTAAAAGTTACACTTAGTTTGCCATCTAGTTTGTAGGACTTCAGCCTAGTAGGATTGTAACACCATTAGCGCAACTATAAAGGCTTCAAACTCTAAAACATTGTTTACCCCAAAGCTCATGTTGTAAGCTGCCATGTGAGTGGAGACCTGCTCAGCTATTTGCTAAGTGTCATTCGAGTGCAACTTTATTTATCCGTGAAAGAGATATGCAAAGAATGCTTCTGTTGCTCTTTTTCCACAACACGCCACTTCACACTCATACAGTTACTCACATTCCAACATGAGAGCTGCCCTCTGACGCCGACGGACGAGAGTGAGAGTTAGTCATGCATATCACCAGAAGCTAATTTTACAGACACACTTTTAAAACTCGAACAGTATTCTGCTAACTCCACAGGGCATTAAGGTAAACACCCTCCCACTTGTTTTTTAGCAGGTTACATATTACGTGACCCCACTTTAACTACCGTTAAACTACTGCTTGGCTACAGTAAGACAGAAAATGCTGCATAGAGTATATCACATATCAGCAGGTTATTGAAGACTTATCAGTGCTTAAGCTGCCTTCTACCTCACTACCTACAGCTGAATGAAAGCAATATCAATAATGAATTAAAGCACCAATCTTCACCATTCTTGTTGTTTTTAGCTTCCTTTTTTGCTCCTCTGTTTTCCTTTTTCCACAAACAATACAGAGCATGCGCCACTATCCAAGGTCAGGTACTTCCATTCATATCAGTCTGTAACATGAAACTGTATCCACTGGAAATTGTATGTACAGACTTATAAAAACACAATTAAGAGGACTTTATATATGTGCAATCACAGTTAAGCAGTTAGGATTGCAACAAGACACACAGGAGTGCATACACACACACACACACACACACACACATCCATTCACACACACGCACTGCAGCAGAGTGGTGCAGCAGAGTTATCACTGCGACCCATCCCATCAACAGACCCCCAGTCTACAATCTCCCATCACCATCATTCGACAGTGTCTCATGTCTGGACAGGTAACTGCTACAACACCACTAAATCCCACCAGCTACACAATCTCCAGTCCTGTTAGCATTACAGCAGCATATCAGCAGACAGGAGGCTAACTCTGTGACTTTACAGTAAAGTACAGTAAAGACTTACTTCTGCCAAATATTCTGCTGCCTCCTCCACTGCCATGTTTCTCAGCCCGCAGCTGAAAGTGTGAAACCTGAGCAGTCAATTACTGTAGCAGCTTAGCCCTAGCCTGGAAGCTAGGGAGAGAGGGATGGGGGCAAGAGAGGAGAGGGAGTAGGAGGAGGGACTGTGTGTGAGAGGGAGGGAGAGAGGAAAAGACTGAGAGTGAAAGGCTGTGAGTGAAAGAGAGAGAGAGGGGCATTATGTCACAGCTAAAAATACCTGGCTTGCAGTGAGAAAGTCCAGAGCATGGAGAAGGACGAGAGGGAGGGATGGGGGAGGCAGGAGACTTCCTGCGTTAATCTTAGACCAGGTGGCGGCACAGGATCAGAGGACAGAGGCTCTGAGTGCGCACGCTAGTGTGCTAAGAGTTTTCTATTTTTAAGTTTTGATTTTTATTAAGGTTAAAAATGTTTGTCTTTAATTCAGTTTTTTCTTTCATCTAGTTTCCCAAATGGATTAACTTTTTTCAGTTTAGTTTTTATTGTTTAAAGAAAGTTTTGTTTTATTATAATTACTTCTAACTAGTTTCACAGTAATTCAAAATTTAAGATCCACAAAAGATCTCGCAATAAAAAAAAATTGACGCTCACGCTCATGAATCCTAGACTTGATAAACATATGCACTGAACAAATACAGAGACTAACACTGAAGACTTTTTTATAAAGAGATCCAAAAAAAATTTTTTTTAAGTACAACACCGTTTAGATTCTTTCTGAAGTCTAGTCTATATATTTTTATACTTATACCTTAATGTTTATTCATTTATTTTTTAAATACAGAATACATAATGTGGTGAAAACACAACTAACAGCTACTTGTTAAAAGCAAATTAAAAAAAAAAAAATCCCATCTAGTTCTTTTCACTTCTCTATATTTAAGAGGGATTTAAAATTTAAGAAGTTTTAGTCCCCAACCTTTTTGGCCTGAGGCTCACACAAAACTAACATGTAATTTTGATACTTTTACTGAAGCAGGTTTGCATATTTCTTACAATAAATGCAGGATGGAATAAGAGTAGAACAATCTCTCCAGCTGTGTTTGTGAAAATTCCTGTCTGACTCCAAAAAGGTGTGTGGGTTGAACGGTCAACACAATTCATTGCACCTAAAATAAACTGCAGCAAAAAGCTTGGCAGTCAAGTATCGATGATTTATCTACTCACACAACAAAAGTGTCAGAGTAAAAACCACCAACACACACACACACACACACACAAAATATTTTCCTTGAATTTCCTTCTTCATTAATACAGTGAGATTCACACATACACAAGTACACACAAGCAGAGACTTCAAGGGTCAAAGTCCAGCAGGCAGATTAGGGAGATTTGGATATTAAAGAGACAGACAGCATTGGTTAACTACATAGAGGAATTTGTCAGGCAGACTGAGAATATTAGTAAACAAGACAAAATCCACTCTTTGAACAGCTGAATGTCAGAGTTGCTCTGCTTATAGTACTTATAATAAATTAGTCCAAATGTGTGGACAGATACAGTAGATCAGTTAGCGATGCCATCCATAACAGCAGTTATAAGCATTTTATGACCTGACTTCAGTAATGGAAGGCCAACAGTTGGCCAACACTTTTTGCATAGATGCTGGTGAAATTTTCTCATTTTCTGAATAGCACAGTGGAGATAAATTTGATGTGTGGAGAGTGGGGTGACATGGAGCAAAACTGATACAAACCACGGCTACAAAAATGTATGTGGTACTGTAATTTTCGATGTGGCAGCTCTGTTATTAAGGTTTGGTCAGGTTTAGGCAAAAAGACAATTTGCCACTTTAGTGAATTATTGCTTTTTTAAATTTGGGGGATTGATATCATTATAGTTATGAGGATAATCCGATGGTTAAGGATAAGAAACAACCAAGGTCATGGTAAAATAAACTAATGTTGCCTTCTTGTTATAAATCCTGATTATTTATTTTATCCATTTCATATCACCTCCTTTCTGATGAAAGGACACATTGCAATCACAAAAAGGCAAAATCTTATGACTAATATAGTCTAATCGGACACAGTGAGTTGGCAACTACTGTAGCAAATGAACAGAGCAAAGCCAAAGACCCACATATTCAATCGCTATTGGGGTCACTAAGGCCAAACCAAACCTAAAACAACAGTGAAAATAAGTTTTGTATGGGAATTTCCAAAATCAGTAGATATTTGAAAATTAGATAATCACAAACAAAAGACAAGGAATTTTGGAAACACTAAAATTTCTACAGTGTATTTGATGTACTAACACAAACTGTAAGAGAGGGAGGCAACCCCCCCCCCAAAAAAAAACAGAGTAAATAAACACTATGTTACTGCAAGTGGGAGAACACAGGGGAAACACTGGGTGTTGAAACAGTCAGAGCTGCTCAAATATAAAAGAAGCTGCTTACTCTGGAAACACATTGTGGTGTCAGCACTTAACTGGTAAGGTTGTATTTGACTCCACTGCACGTTTAGCTTCTATAATCAACTTTATAGAATCTGTTAAAAGCTAAAAAAAGTCTCTGCCTTCTTTTCAGGAGATCTGCAGTGGGTTCTCTTTGGTAACCACTTCAGCTGGTGAAAGAATGATGGTATGTAACATATGATGCTGCCTAAACAATTTCATTTTAGAAAAACACATGCCTCACAAAGGATACTTTAATGTTACAGTTTCTTACAACTTGACAGACACAATATTTAAAATAATTTATTTGCAACCCCATCTTCTTTCTTTAGCTGTTTTTTTTTTCCAAGTCGAATTTTAGTGTAATTAGTGTGTGTGTGTGCCAGATATTAGCCACACCTTTCTTTATCCTTAGCCTCTTACAAGTGCCCTGTGCATGTTAGCATTAACCCAGAGGCTCTAATCACAAATAAAATCTATCCAGGACACAACCATTGAGCAAATTTGTAAAATGTGGAGAATCATAGCCATTTTAAAACTGTGTCAAACAGCCTTGCAGTGCATATTTACACCAGAAAGGTCATTAAACTGCATCACTGCCACCTTCTCCAATAAAATTAGAGATGGTAAAGTAGAGAAGTAGAGCCAAGTCTACTGCAGGAGCAGAGCACTCATTACCAGAAGATCTAGAGATAGGGAGAGGACAAATCTGTTCAGCACCACCTGACAGCCATGCAATCAAATATAGAGATACCACAGCTTGACTCATGACTAACATATTACAGGCCTAATCACAGCAACCATCATTTCTCCTGGTAAAGTCTCCCTGAACTTCACACCAAATCTTCAACTAATTTGATGCCAAACCAGTCCACACAACATGACAAATAAATATATCTTCAGTATTGCTGTTTGAGGGTTAATACTATAAAAATCATTTCATCTTTAAACTTGGTCCAGAACAACCTTGCAGTACCGTAATAGCCATGAGAGGTTCAAGTAAATTAATAATATCTATCTAAAAACCGCTTGCCTCATTGTGTTATGAAAATGTTAAAAACTTAAGGTATCATCTGAAATGTGCACGATCCTGTTACAAACCTTAACTTTGACAGAAATTTTTTTTTCTTTGCTGTAGATCAGACTTGTGTTAGCAGTGCTGCTGCCTGCAGCAGCTTATCAATCCCCTCTGCCCACAGACTGTAGTGACATCTACAGAGGTGGTGCAGGCGTGGATGGAGTATACACCATCTATCCAGCTGGCTCCACCTCTCCCGTGCAGGTTTACTGTGACATGAGCATCGACAACTCAGCAGAAAAATGGACGGTGAGGATTGTTGAGCCCTCTTTTTCCAAACTATTCTACCTCTTCTGATTTTGATCTTGAAATAAGAGATAAAGAGATCTGGCCAGAATTGACCCCGTTTCAACTTCATGAACTGCTTCACACATCTTGGCTCAAAAATTCATGTTTAACACAGTCAGAATTTCATATTAAATATCTCTTTATGCACATGGGTGACTGATTTATTCAAGGATAATCTCTATACACAGATATATTTCAATTTATAGGTAAGGCACAAGCACCAGAAGGCTTTTTAGTTTTAGTTACCCTGTGTGCAGTTAGCAAAGCTAAAAGCAGTCCTTTTTGCTGGACGGTCTATAATTTGCCTTTTACTGACAGTTTGTGTGAAACTTCTGTTAAATCCAGGTGATTCAGAGAAGACAAGATGGCACAGTGAACTTCTTCAAGAAGTGGGAGCACTACAAAACCGGATTTGGGAGCGCTGCTGGAGAGTACTGGCTGGGTAAAATTTGTTGTTCTTTTTTGGATTCAATTTGCGTTTACTTCTGATTATTACTATCATATTTTAAATAGTCGATAAACATTACTGTTTTTGAATTATTTCATTGCAAATTTTTCTTTCCTTTCTTAACAACAATAACATCAGCTCAAACTCATCAACAGTGTCTAAATCTAAAACTGTTTATTTCAGATTATCACAGTTGCCCACTGTTTTATCTTCCCAGGCCTGGAGACAATGCACCTGCTAACCCAAGGCAAGAACTATGAGCTGAAGGTCGACATGGAAGATTTTGAAGGCCAGAAGGTCTTTGCCCATTACTCCTCCTTCTCTGTTGGTCCAGAGTCAGACGGATATAAGCTAAACCTGGGAAGTTTCATCAAAGGGGCAGCAGGTGAGACATTTTTTCTCTCTCTTTTATAAGAACATTTTTATTTTTCTTACTTGATCTGCTCATAATCTATCTACAAAGTTAGGATTTTTCCGTAGTTGAAACATAATTTGTGTTTTCCGTTTTGTTTTGTTTTTTCAGGAGACTCTCTAAGTACTCACAATGGAATGAAATTCACTACCATCGACAATGATCAAGATACACATCCTTCGAACTGCGCCAGGGTGTGCTATGGAGGATTCTGGTACAGCGCGTGCTATGCTGCCAACCCCAATGCCATTTACATGTGGGGACCTTCAACCAGTTTAACTGGCGTGCACTGGAGAACTTTTAAAGGACTTGAATACTCCCTAAAAACCATGGTAATGAAAATTAGACCAGCTGCTACATAAAAACCAACCAAAACATAACAACCTGGAGAACTAGCAATGTGAATAGATTTGAAATATTTTACAATTTTGTAAAATTGTGAAACTTTTGCATTTATTAACATAGTCCCTGTATCCACATTAGTTTGTGATATTTTCAAGAACATTAAGACTATGTCTTCACATCCTATTTCAGTTTGCCATATGTTTGTTAAGATATGAAGCAAAATGCTCAATGTCTAACCACACCATGACAGAGAATCCTTTGAAAAATCTCTCAGAATCAGAATCAGAAGACTTTATTTATCCCCAAGGGGCAATTAACATACAACAGAGCAGCGTGACGTTGAAGATGATGATGGATGACATGTTCCTTCATGACCACCTACTTAGATTCAGCGTCACATACACCACCTTGCTGCCAGAGATACTGACAAAAATCATAAAATATGTATTCATACACAACAAAAAACAGTCCCCAGCTGAGTCTAAATTAAGTCTAATTTGTAAATCTTGTATATCTATGATATGAAACCACATTTTCATTTGTTAATGAGATGTGTATCACAAGTCATCGTCAGATCCGGCCCTCCTGATCACATCTGGCTCTTTTCATACAAGATGGCAACAGCAGAAACACTCATGTCAAGGCTTCAAAATGCCACTTCAGAAACCAGTGGATGATGTCATGGTAAAAGCTACATCCATCTTTTATAGCTCTAGCTGTCTATAGCTCCAGCCTAAAGCCTGACTTGACTTGAAGACATTCACACTGCATGGATGCTGTTAAAAGTAAGCTAAACGCATATCTGCTTAGATGTTAATTTGGGTGATATGAGTGTACCTGTTTGGATTTACACCATGCTTTTTGTAATTCTTGAGTCCCGCTTTTACTGGTTACATGTAGTTTTTCTTATTAATTCTATTATTGTATGCTATTTAAACACATTTTGCTTGGCTGTTTAATCGTATGAAAAACACAAAAGTACATTTGTGATATAGTTAATGTTTTTGTTTGTATGTTTGTTTATTTTTGGTGTGAAGATTTGTCAAGAAAATATCAGCCTCTACTTAAATAGAGGCTAAATAGAGGTCCAGAGGACAACTGCAGTTCAAAATCCTCATTTATCTTATACCGTGCCCTCCACTGTCTGAAACAAGCCCTTAATTACTCCTCTTCCAATTGGCTGCCCTTCATAGACAGAAAGTTAAATAGCAGGTGGGTGGGGCTTCTCTGCTTTCAGTGAGAACTATGTGTCTGAGATGACAATATTAAGGACTAGCTCTTATCTTTAACAACACACACAGCCAAACTTAGAAAAACAGAGCTTTGACTCACTGGTATAACTAAAAATGCTAACCTTGTTAGTTGAGGTCATGCCCTTAATTATATGCTTATTAAACACATTTTTCTTCAGCTTAAAGCTGTTTCCAGTGTTGAAGATGTGCAGATATTCAGATGTTTCTGTAAAAGCCTTTAAAGACAACATAAAAGTAAGTTAAGACTGACACTAGTATTCAGCTAAAGATTAATTGTATAAATTATACACTAGCAAACTGTAGCTAAAATGTCTCAGAACCTGACAAACCCTGAAGATATTTTTAATTTACATCTTTATAGCATCCAGAAAAGTGGCCAATCATCCCAAATGAGTCACTAAAACAAATATTATGTGTCTGAACTCTAGGAATAAAAAACACAGGGAAATATTTCTGTTGTCACCGCAGGTATGTTGCGCCTAGGATTCCACAGAAGGCTCCACAGAATCAGAGTTAACCATGACATACTCCCACACACACACACACACAGAGTTTAATGATCCGTATTTGGTATTTTATGGTTTCTGTGAAGGGAGGCAAAAAGAATTTGAGAAGGATGGGTTGCCATGGCAACTGAGGTTGCTAAATTTCACAAGTTCATTTAATGTTGTGGGCCAGTTCGGGCCTTTTGATGCTAAAACTATAAGAACTGACAATGAAAGTAACCCACATGGCGTGGATGTGGTGGGATTGGCACCAGTAACATCTGTGTACAACAGTATACAGATGTTACACACACATAGTGATGGCTGGTAGACAAACAGACAGCTATATCAGCTGAGACAGATTTTAAACCTCAACATGTTTTGGTACCAATCTATAGAGATCACAAGCACATACTTAGAAATTGCACTGACTGAATGGTCGGATTCCTATTCATGTTAAATATTCTGTATTTTGTTTTTTTTCCCACTCTTCAGCCATGTATTTTACACATTAGTTAAGAACTTAAACCAAACACACCACTACACAGCTGTGATGCTACTCTGCTACATGCCCTCCAGTCAGTTTTCAGAATATTGTAAATAATAGAGAAGGAGACGCTCTACTAGAGAAAATGTAGAGCATCTTCCTCTGCACTATATATCTTTGCTGAATATGCTTCAGTCACACTAGAGCACAAAATAGGATCCCAGCTAGAAAAAAAAAAATTGTGGCTGCCCATGGATTGCATTGATTTTTTTGCATTCAGTGACCGATTGCAAGCAGTTGTAGCAAACAATTGGAGATCCCGAGGTTGAGCAATCCTCCCATTAACCTCTAGGTGAGGGGAGGCATGCAAGGTGAACCCAAGGGGACTGTGCAGGTCGTCTGGCAGGAGGCAACCCGTCTCCAAACAAGTATACTCAGACGTGCTTTAGAGTTTGTGGTACTCACTTTAGAGCCATTCAAGAAAAAACAAATATTAAGAAGCTGAACCCAGAAGCCAAACTTGTTGATGATTAAAAATATATAACTTGTAACTATAAGAATAACATTGAAATCTTTGTGTGTGCCACTTGCAAAAAAGACTGCTTTTAAGTGTAAGTGTTAAGTACTTTAACAAAACCATTACAGTGTGCACAGTCCCATAAACACAAAGCTAATTTTTCAGGTCCTCTATCAGTCCCTAGTGGCCTTTCAGTAATACTACATCAACTACAGCAGTAGAGAAAAAACATTTTAGTAAAAAATGTAAAAAAATCCAGTTGTGAGTGTAAAATATGTCAACAATGAGAAGGTCCTATCTCAGTTTG
The DNA here is from genome assembly GCA_015106755.1 of Etia nguti. NCBI lineage: Eukaryota > Metazoa > Chordata > Actinopteri > Cichliformes > Cichlidae > Etia > Etia nguti. The sequence goes on from VUQG01007776.1 coordinate 46,054, forward strand.
TTGTAATGTGTTTTTACTACTGTATGCAAAAGTCATTTTTAATAAAGTCTTGTAATTGATTGTATGAAGAATGCAACATAAAATGGTGCTTCTTTGAGAAAGAGACTGATCCATTATTGTGTATATTATAAAACCTGCACTGAATAGGCAGATGAAAGCACCTGTGTGTTTCTAGGCATGTGTGTTGTCTTTCCTCTGACTGGCTTCTGAGTGCCGCAGTCTGATTGGCTGCTTGGCTACTGCAGTCTCTGTATTCTCACAGCACTTGAGATACAGATGGAGGAGGATAAAAACACAACAACTCTTGAACTCCCCTTTTCTGTCATTTCTTTTCACATTTCACGGCAGCTCATCGTGACAGACTACACATCTGTTCTTCTTCTGAAGCACATTCCCACGACTGAATGACAAATTGGCTATATTTTTAGTGTCTTTTTAAGATGTTAAAACGCCGGCTGAAACCATATGTACCATGCATCAGGAAGCCTATGCCTCATTAGGTCTCCTTACAATTGGCTGTTAAACTTGTCCCCCTCTCCTCTCACTGGATGGCAGCAGATGACGTCGCTCTGCTGCTGGATTACAAGGGCTGTGCTGATGTAAGGCTGCCTGCAAGTCTATATCGGTGCGTATGATCACTGAGAAGCAGACAGACTGACTGACTGTTCAGAAGAAAGGACAAACAAGAAATGAGATAGAAACACCTTCAGACAGAAGTCAGTCGTGTTTTCTTAGCCTTCCCCAAAACAGCCTTAAAGCTGGGTTAATTTCAATATGGTTTGCTTGACAGCAAACAAACACAATAAGGTCCAAAATGAAGAAAAGAGAGGATAGGATTAGGTACTGTACCACTGGTCGCTGCTAATCTTCCCTGACAGAGACAGAGCACTGGTCATGAATAAATTAACATCTGCCCGGGACCAACAGCACGCATAGCACGTAATGCATCAGCGGGGATGAGCAGTAAGTGTGTTGTGCAAGTCAACAATCACACTGTCCATACATGCACACACAAAATCCTGCTTGCAACATCAATTTCCCCTCATTATACAAATAGCTTTACTGATATTGGATTTTTGGGATATATTGATATTAGAGTTTAACAAGGCTAAGAGGTTAGATTAATCTTGGCAGCGGCTGTGCTCGGATACATACGTTCTAAAAGCCAACATCAGCATATTAAAAAAGTAATGTTTAGCATGTTTACCATGGTAGGCTGTGCCTGACATCAGACTTCACTAACTATATACTGCCATCTTACTGTCCTGTACATTATGGGGTTGACTCAAAGTATCACATTTTTCATTTTTAAGTGATAATCCTCCTGGAGGCACTACAAGTAACAATTAATCATAATAATTCAGAGGAAAACAAAAATCAGTCAGCAGGATTCATCCAGGGGTGGATCTACAGGGGTGGCATGGGGTGGCATGCGCCACTCTAGTTTTGCATGTAACAGTGTTGTTTAATAAAATAAGATAGCATTCACAGTTTGAGCCTAGCTACAATTAACATTGACTATAAATTCAAGAACTGAAAATATTACATAGTGTTACCCCCCCTCCACCATTAACAAATGGTTCAGCTGACACTGCAGACTTTTGGCACTTTCTGTAAATTTAGGTATGTAAATGAACCGCCCCATGTCGTGAAGCTTTCTGGATTTTATACTTATTGGGCTACATACTTATTTATTATATAGGCTATACAGTACATAAAATCAAAATTCACATGTTTTATGTAACTGAAATGTTTAATTTTCTGGGGTAAAAAACCCCCATATGTAACACCTGCATATGTGTAAAGAAATGGCTTTGATTTTGCCACACCATTTGATTTCCATGCCACCCTAAGAAGATTTCTCTAGATCCACCCATGGATTCATCGTCTATGTTCGTTAAATGTAACTTTAAAATTTCATGGCAATGCATCCAGAAGAATTGGAGAATCACAGACAAAGAGATTATACAGATTACCTGTCATGAGCTAATATGGGTTGATAAAATTAGCCTGATTTGTCTACTTAAAAATTTATGGAATTTATTCATTTCAGTTTTTGATGTTTTTTAATTGCAATAACTGAGCTACTGCTGTAGACTTCTCTCCCAGATGATGAACTGCAATCTATATGGAAAATATAAATAATAAAGCATTTTTTTCACTTTCAGTAGAGATATTAATTGACCTGAAACAATTTAACCTTGTTAATGAATCACTGAACAGAAAATCTGTGAGCTACACTCTAATAATTATACCATTTATCAAATACAACTTCACTGGTTTTCAGGTTCTTAACCGTTAAGATTTATTGTTTTTCTCTTTTACTTTTACTAATTTATCCACATGATAATGACCGGAATATTTGGATTCTGCGGAGATGTCCAAAAAAAATGTGATAATTCTTATATGGACTATAGTAACCATTACACTTTTCTTTTCTTGTATTATTATCTAAAGTTCAACTGATAAAGAGCAAGCATTGAAAAACAAACAAATTTTGAGGCATTTTACATTTTTAAAAAGTTTATATTTATCAGCTTGATTCTCAACAATAAAAATTTTAGTAAACAGAGACTAGCACTATGTGAGCAGTGAGCTTAGCTTTACAGCTCACAGATCACAAAGCTAATTAAGAAATTGCTCAGTAAATCAATAGGGCACTTAAGATGAATGTTCAACATCAGCATTGCCTTTTCCTCTCTGTGCTGAGTCTCGAGCCAAGTGACCATCATCATTCATAGACAGCGAGCTGTGGTTCCCATTTTAATGTCCTACACTTTTTTAATTAAGCGTCCTTTGTCAGCCATGGATGACTGAAGTAAAACCAGAACTTATGGGTACAAAAAGATCATGACATGCTGTAGCTAACCCTAATAAACTGAAATATACCACTGAAAGGAAAAGATAATAATAATAAAAAGTCTAATGTTGTCCATAGTGGATGTCCCCAATCTGTAGATATTCACAGGCTTAATATCTGAAGAACTCCGTTGCATTTAGCACATTTTTTTTTGTACAAGTGTACAATAATCATTTCACTTTGGTTACGACTTCACTTTGTGTTCATTTGCTACAAAATACGAAAAGAAAATCTCAAGAATCTTTTTTGGAAAGATAGATAAAATAAATATGAACATCACTGTTTTTAGTGTAATGTTCCTTGAATTTTAAGATATTTGTTCATATTCCGAGGACAATTCACCTCATAGTAACGGGTTAGCGTGAACGGTTGGTGTGAACAGCTGCATTAAGAACAGGTGTGTCTGAAAAATATTTTTAGCGCATAAAATATTCCCGCCTGACTTGTCTGAGAATGATCACAACTGTTTTTTTTCTCTATATCAAATTAACTGAATAAAAAGTTTCTCTATACCCTTGATCCCATTCCAAATGATGAGTGCTAAAAGCCAGTCTGGCATATTTTGTGTTGGGTGTCCAGATCTTCTGATCTACAGTTTGACGATTGCCACTATTCACCTTCTGTCTATGTGCATATTGTGTAATACTGCTGCATTTTTCTGTATCTTCTTATGGCCCTGAAGATGAATCACAGGAAAATAATTCACTCCTCAGTCGATGGATGTGGGCGTCAACCTCACATCACCTCCTCTGCCACTGCAGTTGCTGCAGATTAGGAAGCAAAGCTGCATTCAAATGTTCATGATAATAATAAGAAGCAGAAACTTCTCACCTTAGCCTCCGGGGACTAAACATCTTCTCTTCTGCTATTGTCTCACTGAACGCTCACTGACAAGAAGCAGACTATAACACTATGAAAAATTAGCCTAGTGAAAAGGATTATGAAAAGCTCACTGCTGTTATGAAACACCCACGGGATTTTCTGATGTATGACTTCATGCTGAGAGGGGTGCAGACGAGTGGAGGATGCTGTTATAACAGTTAAAACTCCATCAAATAATTCATTGGTCAAAAGTTTACCTGAGTAAAATTCAATTCAATTTTATTTATATGGCACCAAATCACAATAACAGCGCCTCACAGCACTTAAAGACTAAAAGTGAAGTCTTTCATCAGTGGAAAAAAACACTTTGATTACCTGAACCATTAAGGGTCTGGCTTTTGGTTGATCATCTGGATTTCTAACACATTTGAAGTTTTGCTCAGCTGCCTGCAGTTTGATTAGTTCAAAAGTTTGATCTGTGCAAACTCCACTCAGCTCTTTTTAATAACACCGATGTATTTGATGTTGTTGTGAATGTGAACTTGACTGCCGATATTGTCTGCATCAATCCAACTGCATCTATATATATTTCTTTCTTTGTTTTCACCCTCACGCTTTTCCATCACTGTAAAACTGCACAATATCTTTCTGTTTTTGTAGTCAATGCTTTCAAAGGTTTGTCATTTGATGAAAAGAATTAGAAGACTTTTTTTAGACTATAATTTCAGTCTATTTAATGCAAAGTTACCTTCATACTATGAATTTTTTCCAAGCTAGAAAACCTTGAAGTACAGTATATAGAGGTTTGGTACACTGGTTGGTACATTGGTACACTGAATGTTTGATGTGTTTTCTGATCATTTGCAAGGGGAAAGTGCATTTTGGGCAAATTTCAAAAGGTCATATGACCATGTGAAGAAGGAGGCTGGTCAGAACAGGTT